>JABXNX010000035.1:148894-164903 GCA_014843695.1 Archivesica marissinica
TTAACTGTGGATGGGCTCCACCAGGCAGTGTACACATTAACTGTGGATGGGCTCCACCAGACAGTGTACACATTAACTGTGGATGGGCTCCACCAGCCAGTGTACATATTAACTGTGGATGGGCGCCACCAGCCAGTGTACATATTAACTGTGGATGGGTTCCATCAGCCATTATACACATTAACTGTGGATGGGCTCCACCAGGCAGTGTACATATTAACTGTGGGTGGGCGCCACCAGACAGTGTACATATTAGCTGTGGATGGGCTCCACCAGCCAGTGTACATATTAACTGTGGATGGGCTCCACTAGCCAGTGTATACATTAACTGTGGATGGGCTCCACCAGGCAGTGTACATATTAACTTTGGATGGGATCCACCAGCCAGTGTACATATTAACTGTGGATGGGCTTGACCAGGCAGTGTACACATTAACTGTGGATGGGCTTGACCAGGCAGTGTACACATTAACTGTGGATGGGCTCCACCAGGCAGTGTAAACATTAACTGTGGATGGGCTCCACCAGGCAGTGTACACATTAACTGTGGATGGGCTTGACCAGGCAGTGTACACATTAACTGTAGATGGTCTTCACCAGGCAGTGTACATATTAACTGTGGATGGGCTCCACTAGCCATTGTATACATTAACTGTGGATGGGCTCCACCAGACAGTGTACACATTAACTGTGGATGGGCTCCACCAGGCAGTGTACATATTAACTGTGGATGGGATCCACCAGCCAGTGTACATATTAACTGTGGATAGGCTTGACCAGGCAGTGTACACATTAACTGTGGATGGGCTTGACCAGGCAGTGTACATATTAACTGTGGGTGGGCACCAACAGGCAGTGTACACTTTACCTGTGGATTGGCTCCACCAGCCAGTGTACACTTTAACTGTGGATGGGCTCCACCAGGCATTGAACATATTAACTATGGATAGGCTCCACCACGCAGTGTCATATTAACTGTGAATGGGCTCCACCAGGCACGGTACACATTAACTGTGGATGGGCTCCACAAGCCAGTGTACATATTAACTGTGGATGGGCTCCACCAGTCAGTGTATACAGTAACTGTGGGTGGGCTCCACCAGGCAGTGTACACATTAACTGTGGATGGGCTCCACCAGGCAGTGTACATATTAACTGTGGATAGACTTGACCAGGCAGTGTACACATTAACTGTGGATGGGCTTGACCAGGCAGTGTACATATTAACTGTGGGTGGGCTCCACCAGGCAGTGTACACTTTACCTGTGGATTGGCTCCACCAGCCAGTGTACACTTTAACTGTGGATGTGCTCCACCAGGCAGCGTACACATTAACTGTGGATGGGCTCCACCAGACAGTGTAAACATTAACTGTGAATGGGCTCCACCAGCCAGTGTACACATTAACTGTGAATGGGCTCCACCAGGCAGTGTACATATTAACTGTGGATGGGCTCCACCAGGCAGTGTACATATTAACTGTGGATGGGCTCCACCAGGCAGTGAACACATTAACTGTGGATGGGCTTCACCAGGCAGTGTACATATTAACTGTGGATGGGCTCCACCAGGCAGTGAACACATTAACTGTGAATGGGCTCCAGCAAGCAGTGTACATATTAACTGTGGATGGGCTCCACCAGGCAGTGTACAAATTAACTGTGGATGGGCTCCACTAGCCAGTGCACATATTAACTGTGGATGGGTTCCACCAGGCATTGTACACATTAACTGTGGATGGGCTTCACCAGCCAGTGTACATATTAACTGTGGATGGGTTCCACCAGACAGTGTACACATTAACTTTGAATGCGCCCCACCAGCCAGTGTACACATTAACTGTGAATGGGCTCCACCAGGCAGTGTACACATTAACTGTGGATGGGCTCCACCAGGCAGTGTACACATTAACTGTGAATGGGCTCCACCAGGCAGTGTAAACATTAACTGTGGATGGGCTCCACCAGGCAGTGTATATATTAACAGTGGATGGGCTCCACCAGGCAGTGTACATATTAACTGTGGATGGGCTTGACGAGGCAGTGTATATATTAACTGTGTATGGGCTCCACCAGGCAATGTATATATTAACTGTGGATGGGCTCCACCAGGCAGTGTATATATTAACTGTGGATGGGCTTCTCCAACCAGTGTATATATTAACTGTGGATGGGCTCCACCAGGCAGTGTACATATTAACTGTGGATGGGCTCAATCAGCCAGTGTACATATTAACTGTGGATGGGCTCCACCAGCCAGTGTACATAATAACTATGGATGGGCTCCACCAGCCAGTGTACATATTAACTATGGATGGGCTCAACCAGCCAGTTTACATATTAACTATGGATGGGATCCACCAGGCAATGTACACATTAACTGTGGATGGGCTCCACCAGGCAGTGTACATATTATCTGTGGATGGGCTCCACAAGGTAGTGTACATATTAACTGTGGATGGGCTCCACCAGCCAGTGTACATATTAACTGTGAATGGGCTTGACCAGGCAGTGTACAAATTAACTGTGGATGGGCTCCACCAGGCAATGTACTCATTAACTGTGGATGGGCTCCACCAGGCAGTGTACATATTAACTGTGGATGGGCTCCACAAGGTAGTGTACATATTAACTGTGGATGGGCTCCACCAGCCAGTGTACACATTAACTGTGGATGGGCTTGACCAGTCAGTGTACATATTAACTGTGGATGGGCTCCACCAGGCAGTGTACACATTAACTGTGGATGGGCTTGACCAGGCAATGTACATATTAACTGTGGATGGGCTCCACCAGGCAGTGTACACATTAACTTTGGATGGGCTCCACCAGCCAGTGTAAACATTAACTTTGAATGGGCCCCACCAGCCAGTGTACACATTAACTGTGAATGGGCTCCACCAGTCAGTGTACATATTAACTGTGGATGGGCTCCACAAGGTAGTGTACATATTAACTGTGGATGGGCTCCACCAGCCAGTGTACACATTAACTGTGGATGGGCTTGACCAGTCAGTGTACATATTAACTGTGGATGGGCTCCACCAGGCAGTGTACACATTAACTGTGGATGGGCTTGACCAGGCAATGTACATTTTAACTGTGGATGGGCTCCACCAGGCAGTGTACACATTAACTTTGGATGGGCTCCACCAGCCAGTGTAAACATTAACTGTGAATGGGCTCCACCAGGCAGTGTACACATTAACTGTGGATGGGCTCCACCAGGCAGTGTATATATTAACTGTGGATGGGCTCCACCAATCAATGTACACATTAACTGTGGATGGGCTCCACCAGCCAGTGTACTCATTAACTGTGGATGGGCTCCACCAGGCAGTGTACATATTAACTGTGGATGGGCTCCACAAAGTAGTGTACATATTAACTGTGGATGGGCTCCACCAGCCAGTGTACATATTAACTGTGAATGGGCTTGACCAGGCAGTGTACACATTAACTGTGGATGGGCTCCACCAGGCAATGTACTCATTAACTGTGGATGGGCTCCACAAGGCAGTGTACATATTAACTGTGGATGGGCTCCACCAGGCAGTGTACACATTAACTGTGGATGGGCTTGACCAGGCAATGTACATATTAACTGTGGATGGGCTCCACCAGGCAGTGTAAACATTAACTGTGGATGGGCTCCACCAGGAAGTGTACACATTAACTGTGGATGGGCGCCGCCAGCCAGTGTACTCATTAACTGTGGATGGGCTCCACCAGGCAGTGTACATATTAACTGTGGATGGGCTCCACAAGGTAGTGTACATATTAAATGTGGATGGGCTCCACCAGCCAGTGTACATATTAACTGTGAATGGGCTTGACCAGGCAGTGTACACATTAACTGTGGATGGGCTCCACCAGGCAATGTACTCATTAACTGTGGATGGGCTCCACAAGGCAGTGTACATATTAACTGTGAATGGGCTCCACAAGGTAGTGTACATATTAACTGTGGATGGGCTCCAGCAGGCAGTGTACACATTAACTGTGGATGGGCTTGACCAGGCAATGTACATATTAACTGTGGATGGGCTCCACCAGGCAGTGTAAACATTAACTGTGGATGGGCTCCACCAGGAAGTGTACACATTAACTGTGGATGGGCGCCGCCAGCCAGTATACCTAATAACAGTGGATGGGTTTGACCCGGCAGTGTACATATTAACTGTGGATGGGCTCCACCAGCCAGTTTACACATTAACTGTGGATGGGCTCCACCAGGCAGTGTACACATTAACTGTGGATGGTCTTCACCAGGCAGTGTACATATTAACTATGGATGGGTTCCACCAGGCAGTGTACATATTAACTGTGGATGGGCTCCACCAGCCAGTGTACACATTAACTGTGGATGGGCTCCACCAGGCAGTGTACTCATTAACTGTTGATGGGCGCCACCAGGCAGTGTACATATTAACTGTGGATGGGCGCCACCAGCCAGTGTACATATTAACTGTGGATGGGCTCCACCAGGCAGTGTACATATTAACTGTGGATGTGCGCCACCAGCCAGTGTACATATTAACTGTGGATGGGCTCCACCAGGCAGTGTACATATTAACAATGGATGGGCTCCACCAGGCAGTGTACACATTAACTGTGGATGGGCTCCATCAGTCAGTATACGTATTAACTGTGGATGGGCTCCACCAGGCAGTGTAAACACAAACTGTGGATGGGCTCCACCAGGCAGTGTACACATGAACTGTGGATGGGCTCCACCAGGCAGTGTACATATTAACTGTGGATGGGCTCCACCAGGCAGTGTACATATTAACTGTGGATTGGCTCCATCAGGCAGTGTACATATTAACTGTGAATGGGCTCCACCAGGCAGTGTACACATTAACTGTGGATGTGCTCCACCAGGCAGTGTACATATTAACTGTGGATGGGCTCCACCAGCCAGTCTACACATTAACTGTGGATGGCCTCCACCATGTAGTGTACATATTATCTGTGGATGGGCTCCACCATGCATTGTCATATTAGCTCTGGATGGGCTCCACCAGGCAGTGTACACATTACCTGTGGATGGGCTTCACCAGCCAGTGTACATATTAACTCTGGATGGGCTCCACCAGCCAGTGTACATATTAACTGTGGATGGGCTCCACCAGGCAGTGTACATATTAACTGTGGATGGGCTTGACGAGGCAGTGTATATATTAACTGTGTATGGGCTCCACCAGGCAATGTATATATTAACTGTGGATGGGCTCCACCAGGCAGTGTATATATTAACTGTGGATGGGCTTCTCCAACCAGTGTATATATTAACTGTGGATGGGCTCCACCAGGCAGTGTACATATTAACTGTGGATGGGCTCAATCAGCCAGTGTACATATTAACTGTGGATGGGCTCCACCAGCCAGTGTACATAATAACTATGGATGGGCTCCACCAGCCAGTGTACATATTAACTATGGATGGGCTCAACCAGCCAGTTTACATATTAACTATGGATGGGATCCACCAGGCAATGTACACATTAACTGTGGATGGGCTCCACCAGGCAGTGTACATATTATCTGTGGATGGGCTCCACAAGGTAGTGTACATATTAACTGTGGATGGGCTCCACCAGCCAGTGTACATATTAACTGTGAATGGGCTTGACCAGGCAGTGTACAAATTAACTGTGGATGGGCTCCACCAGGCAATGTACTCATTAACTGTGGATGGGCTCCACCAGGCAGTGTACATATTAACTGTGGATGGGCTCCACAAGGTAGTGTACATATTAACTGTGGATGGGCTCCACCAGCCAGTGTACACATTAACTGTGGATGGGCTTGACCAGTCAGTGTACATATTAACTGTGGATGGGCTCCACCAGGCAGTGTACACATTAACTGTGGATGGGCTTGACCAGGCAATGTACATATTAACTGTGGATGGGCTCCACCAGGCAGTGTACACATTAACTTTGGATGGGCTCCACCAGCCAGTGTAAACATTAACTTTGAATGGGCCCCACCAGCCAGTGTACACATTAACTGTGAATGGGCTCCACCAGTCAGTGTACATATTAACTGTGGATGGGCTCCACAAGGTAGTGTACATATTAACTGTGGATGGGCTCCACCAGCCAGTGTACACATTAACTGTGGATGGGCTTGACCAGTCAGTGTACATATTAACTGTGGATGGGCTCCACCAGGCAGTGTACACATTAACTGTGGATGGGCTTGACCAGGCAATGTACATTTTAACTGTGGATGGGCTCCACCAGGCAGTGTACACATTAACTTTGGATGGGCTCCACCAGCCAGTGTAAACATTAACTGTGAATGGGCTCCACCAGGCAGTGTACACATTAACTGTGGATGGGCTCCACCAGGCAGTGTATATATTAACTGTGGATGGGCTCCACCAATCAATGTACACATTAACTGTGGATGGGCTCCACCAGCCAGTGTACTCATTAACTGTGGATGGGCTCCACCAGGCAGTGTACATATTAACTGTGGATGGGCTCCACAAAGTAGTGTACATATTAACTGTGGATGGGCTCCACCAGCCAGTGTACATATTAACTGTGAATGGGCTTGACCAGGCAGTGTACACATTAACTGTGGATGGGCTCCACCAGGCAATGTACTCATTAACTGTGGATGGGCTCCACAAGGCAGTGTACATATTAACTGTGGATGGGCTCCACCAGGCAGTGTACACATTAACTGTGGATGGGCTTGACCAGGCAATGTACATATTAACTGTGGATGGGCTCCACCAGGCAGTGTAAACATTAACTGTGGATGGGCTCCACCAGGAAGTGTACACATTAACTGTGGATGGGCGCCGCCAGCCAGTGTACTCATTAACTGTGGATGGGCTCCACCAGGCAGTGTACATATTAACTGTGGATGGGCTCCACCAGCCAGTGTACATATTAACTGTGGATGGGCTTGACCAGGCAGTGTACACATTAACTGTGGATGGGCTCCACCAGGCAGTGTACACATTAACTGTGGATGGGCTCCACCAGGCAGTGTACATATTAACTGTGGATGGGCTCCACAAGGCAGTGTACATATTAACTGTGGATGGGCTCCACCAGGCAGTGTACATATTAACTGTGGATGGGCTTCACCAGGCAGTGTACATATTAACTGTGGATGGGCTCCACCAGGCAGTGTACATATTAACTGTGGATGGGCTCCACCAGGCAGTGTACATATTAACTGTGGATGGGCTCCACCAGGCAGTGTACATATTAACTGTGGATGGTCCGCCAGCCAGTGTACTAATAACGTGGATGGGTTTGACCCGGCAGTGTACATATTAACTGTGGATGGGCTCCACCAGCCAGTGTACATATTAACTGTGGATGGGCTCCACCAGGCAGTGTACATATTAACTGTGGATGGGCTCCACCAGGCAGTGTACATATTAACTGTGGATGGGCTCCACCAGGCAGTGTACATATTAACTGTGGATGGGCTCCACCAGCCAGTGTACATATTAACTGTGGATGGGCTCCACCAGGCAGTGTACATATTAACTGTGGATGGGCTCCACCAGGCAGTGTACATATTAACTGTGGATGGGCTCCACCAGGCAGTGTACATATTAACTGTGGATGGGCTCCACCAGGCAGTGTACATATTAACTGTGGATGTGCTCCACCAGGCAGTGTACATATTAACTGTGGATGGGCTCCACCAGGCAGTGTACATATTAACAATGGATGGGCTCCACCAGGCAGTGTACACATTAACTGTGGATGGGCTCCATCAGTCAGTATACGTATTAACTGTGGATGGGCTCCACCAGGCAGTGTAAACACAAACTGTGGATGGGCTCCACCAGGCAGTGTACACTGACTGTGGATGGGCTCCACCAGGCAGTGTACATATTAACTGTGGATGGGCTCCACCAGGCAGTGTACATATTAACTGTGGATTGGCTCCATCAGGCAGTGTACATATTAACTGTGAATGGGCTCCACCAGCAGTGTACACATTAACTGTGGATGTGCTCCACCAGGCAGTGTACATATTAACTGTGGATGGGCTCCACCAGCCAGTCTACACATTAACTGTGGATGGCCTCCACCATAGTGTACATATTATCTGTGGATGGGCTCCACCATGCTTGTCATATTAGCTCTGGATGGGCTCCACCAGGCAGTGTACACATTACCTGTGGATGGGCTTCACCAGCCAGTGTACATATTAACTCTGGATGGGCTCCACCAGCCAGTGTACATATTAACTGTGGATGGGCTCCACCAGGCAGTGTACACATTACCTGTGGATGGGCTCCACCAGCCATTGTACACATTAACTGTGGATGGGCGCCACCAGCCATTGTACATATTAGCTGTGGATGGGCTCCACCAGCCAGTGTACATATTAACTGTGGATGGGCTCCACTAGCCAGTGTATACATTAACTGTGTATGGGCTCCACCAGGCAGTGTACACATTAACTGTGGATGGGCTCCACCAGGCAGTGTACATATTAACTGTGGATGGGATCCACCAGCTAGTGTACATATTAACTGTGGATGGGCTTGACCACGCAGTGTACACATTAACTGTGGATTGGCTTCACCAGGCAGTGTACACATTAACTGTGGATGGACTCCACCAGGCAGTGTAAACATTAACTGTGGATGGGCTCCACCAGGCAGTGTACACATTAACAGTGGATGGGCTTGACCCGGCAGTGTACACATTAACTGTAGATGGTCTTCACCAGGCAGTGTACATACTAATTGTGGATGGAATCCACCAGGCAGTGTACATATTAACTGTGGATGGGATCCACCAGCCAGTGTACATATTAACTGTGGATGGGCTTGACCAGGCAGTGTACACATTAACTGTGGATGGGCTTGACCAGGCAGTGTACACATTAACTGTGGATGGGCTCCACCAGGCAGTGTACACATTAACTGTGGATGGGCTTGACCAGGCAGTGTACACATTAACTGTAGATGATCTTCACCAGGCAGTGTACATATTAACTGTGGATGGGCTCCACTAGCCATTGTATACATTAACTGTGGATGGGCTCCACCAGACAGTGCACATATTAACTGTGGATGGGCTCCACCAGGCACGGTACACATTAACTGTGGATGGGCTCCACAAGCCAGTGCACATATTAACTGTGGATGGGCTCCACCAGCCAGTGTACACATTAACTGTGGATGGGCTCCAACAGGCAGTGAACATATTAACTGTGGATGGGCTCCACCAGCCATTGTACACATCAACTGTGGATGGGCTCCACCAGGCAGTGTACATATTAACTGTGGATGGGCTCCACCAGCCAGTGTACACATTAACTGTGGATGGGCTCCACCAGGCAGTGAACATATTAACTGTGGATGGGCTCCACCAGCCAGTGTACACTTTAACTGTGGATGTGCTCCACCAGCCAGTGTACATATTAACTGTGGATGGGTTCCACCAGGCAGCGTACCTATTAACTGTGGATGGGCTCCACCAGCCAGTGTAAACATTAACTGTGAATGGGCTCCACCAGGCAGTGTTCATATTAACTGTGGATGGGCTCCACCATGCAGTGTACATATTAACTGGGGATGGGCTCCACCAGGCAGTATATACATTAACTGTGGATGGACTTGACCAGACAGTGTACATATTAACTGTGGATGGGCTCCACCAGGCAGTGTACACATTAACTGTGGATGGGCTCCACCGGGCAGTGTACATATTAACTGTGGATGGGCTCCACCAGGCAGTGAACACATTAACTGTGGATGGGATCCACCAGGCAATGTACATATTAAATGTGGATGGGCTCCACCAGGCAGTGAACACATTAACTGTGGATGGGCTCCACCAAGCAGTGTACATATTAACTGTGGATGGGCTCCATCAGGCAGTGTACATATTAACTGTGGATGGGCTCCACCAGCCAGTGTACATATTAACTGTGGATGGGTTCCACCAGGCAGTGTTCACATTAACTGTGGATGGGCTTCACCAGCCTGTGTACATATTAACTGTGGATGGGTTCCACCAGGCAGTGTACACATTAACTGTGGATGGGCTCCACCAGCCAGTGTAAACATTAACTTTGAATGAGCTCCACCAGCCAGTGTACACATTAACTGTGAATGGGCTCCACCAGGCAGTGTACACATTAACTGTGGATGGGCTCCACCAGGCAGTGTACATATTAACTGTGGTATGGGCTTGACCAGGCAGTGTATACATTAACTGTGGATGGGCTTGACCAGGCAGTGTACACATTAACTGTGAATGGGCTCCACCAGGCAGTGTAAACATTAACTGTGGATGGGCTCCACCAGGCAGTGTATATTTGACTGTGGATGTGCTCCACCAGCCAGTGTACATATTAACTGTGAATGGGCTTGACCAGGCAGTGTACACATTAACTGTGGATGGGCTCCACCAGGCAATGTACACATTAACTGTGGATGGGCTCCACCAGGCAGTGTACATATTAACTGTGGATGGGCTCCACAAGGTAGTGTACATATTAACTGTGGATGGGATCCACCAGCCAGTGTACACATTAACTGTGGATGGGCTTGACCAGGCAGTGTATATATTAACTGTGGATGGGCTCCACCAGGCAGTGTCCACATTAACTGTGGATGGGCTTGACCAGGCAATGTACATATTAACTGTGGATGGGCTCCACCAGGCAGTGTAAACATTAACTGTGGATGGGCTACACCAGGAAGTGTACACATTAACTGTGGATAGGCGCCGCCAGCCAGTATACCTATTAACTGTGGATGGGTTGACCAGGCAGTGTACATATTAACTGTGGATGGGCTCCACCAGCCAGTTTACACATTAACTGTGGATGGGCTCCACCAGGCAGTGTACACATTAACTGTGGATGTTCTTCACCAAGCAGTGTACATATTAACTATGGATGGGCTCCACCAGGCAGTGTACATATTAAGTGTCGATGGGCTCCACCAGCCAGTGTACACATTAACTGTGGATGGGCTCCACCATGCAGTGTACATAATAACTGTGGATGTGCGTCACCAGCCAGTGTACATATTAACTGTGGATGGGCTCCACCAGGCAGTGTACATATTAACTGTGGATGGGCTCCACCAGGCAGTGTACATATTAACTGTGGATGGGCTCCACCATGTAGTGTACATATTATCTGTGGATGGGCTCCACCCTGCAGTGTCATATTTGCTCTGGATGGGCTCCACCAGGCAGTGTACACATTAACTATGGATGGGCTCCACTAGCCAGTGTACATATTAACTGTGGATGGGCTCCACCAGGCAGTGTACACATTACCTGTGGATTGGCTCCACCAGCCATTCGTACACATTAACTGTGGATGGGCTCCATCAGCCAGTGTACATATTAACTGTGTATGGGCTCCACCAGGCAGTGTACACATTAACTGTGGATGGGCTCCACCAGGCAGTGTACATATTAACTGTGGATGGGATCCACCAGCTAGTGTACATATTAACTGTGGATGGGCTTGACCACGCAGTGTACACATTAACTGTGGATGGGCTTCACCAGGCAGTGTACACATTAACTGTGGATGGGCTCCACCAGGCAGTGTAAACATTAACTGTGGATGGGCTCCACCAGGCAGTGTACTCATTAACTGTGGATGGGCTTGACCAGGCAGTGTACACATTAACTGTAGATGGTCTTCACCAGGCAGTGTACATATTAACTGTGGATGGGCTCCACCAGGCAGTGTACATATTAACTGTGGATGGGATCCAATAGCCAGTGTACATATTAACTGTGGATGGGCTTGACCAGGCAGTGTACACATTAACTGTGGATGGGCTTGACCAGGCAGTGTACACATTAACTGTGGATGGGCTCCACCAGGCAGTGTACACATTAACTGTGGATGGGCTTGACCAGGCAGTGTACACATTTACTGTGGATGATCTTCACCAGGCAGTGTACATATTAACTGTGGATGGGCTCCACTAGCCATTGTATACATTAACTGTGGATGGGCTCCACCAGACAGTGTACATATTAACTGTGGATGGGTTCCACCAGGCAGTGTACACATTAACTGTGGATGGGCTCCACAAGCCAGTGTACATATTAACTGTGGATGGGCTCCACCAGGCAGTGTACAGATTAACTGTGGATGGGCTCCAACAGGCAGTGTATATATTAACTGTGGATGGGCTCCACCAGCCATTGTACATATTAACTGTGGATGGGCTCCACCAGGCAGTGTACATATTAACTGTGGATGGGCTCCACCAGCCAGTTTACACATTAACTGTGGATGGGCTCCACCAGGCAGTGTACACATTAACTGTGGATGTTCTTCACCAAGCAGTGTACATATTAACTATGGATGGGCTCCACCAGGCAGTGTACATATTAAGTGTGGATGGGCTCCACCAGCCAGTGTACACATTAACTGTGGATGGGCGCCACCAGCCCGTGTACATATTAATTGTGGATGGGCTCCACCAGGCAGTGTACATAATAACTGTGGATGTGCGTCAACAGCCAGTGTACATATTAACTGTGGATGGGCTCCACCAGGCAGTGTACATATTAACTGTGGATGGGCTCCACCAGGCAGTGTACATATTAACTGTGGATGGGCTCCACCATGTAGTGTACATATTATCTGTGGATGGGCTCCACCCTGCAGTGTCATATTAGCTCTGGATGGGCTCCACCAGGCAGTGTTCACATTAACTATGGATGGGCTCCACTAGCCAGTGTACATATTAACTGTGGATGGGCTCCACCAGGCAGTGTACACATTACCTGTGGATTGGCTCCACCAGCCATTCGTACACATTAACTGTGGATGGGCTCCATCAGCCAGTGTACATATTAACTGTGGATGGGCGCCACCAGCCAGTGTACATATTAACTGTGGATGGGCTCCACCAGACATTATACACATTAACTGTGGATGGGCTCCACCAGGCAGTGTACATATTAACTGTGGGTGAGCGCCACCAGCCAGTGTACATATTAGCTATGGATGGGCTCCATCAGCCAGTGTACATATTAACTGTGGAAGTGCTTGACCAGGCAGTGTACACATTAACTGTGGATGGGCTTGACCAGGCAGTGTACACATTAACTTTGGATGGGCTCCACCAGGCAGTGTAAACATTAACTGTGGATAGGCTCCATCAGGCAGTGTACACATTAACTGTGGATGGGATTGACCAGGCAGTGTACACATTAACTGTAGATGGTCTTCACCAGGCAATGTACATATTAACTGTGGATGGGCTCCACTAGCCATTGTATACATTAACTGTGGATGGGCTCCACCAGGCAGTGTACATATTAACTGTGGATGGGCTCCACCAGGCAGTGTACATATTAACTGTGGATGGGATCCACCAGCCAGTGTACATATTAACTGTGGATAGGCTTTTCCAGGCAGTGTACACATTAACTGTGGATGGGCTTGACCAGGCAGTGTACATATTAACTGTGGGTGGGCTCCACCAGGCAGTGTACACATTACTTGTCGATGGGCTCCACCAGCCAGTGTACACTTTAACTGTGGATGGGCTCCACCAGGCAGTGTCATATTAACTGTGGATTGGCTCCACCAGGCACGGTACACATTAACTCTGGATGGGCTCCAACAGGCAGTGAACATATAAACAGTGGATGGGCTCCACCAGCCAGTGTACACATTAACTGTGGATGCGCTCCACCAGGCAGTGTACATATTAACTGTGGATGGGCTCCACCAGGCAGTGTACACACTAACTGTGGATGGGCTCCACCAGGCAGTGTACATATTAACTGTGGATGGGTTCCACCAGGCAGTGTACACATTAACTGTGGATGGGCTCCACCAGCCAGTGTACACTTTAACTGTGGATGTGCTCCACCTTCCAGTGTACATATTAACTGTGGATGGGTTCCACCAGGCAGCGTACACATTAACTGTGGATGGGCTCCACCAGCCAGTGTAAACATTAACTGTGAATGGGCTCCACCAGCCAGTGTACACATTAACTGTGAATGGGCTCTACCAGGCACTGTACATATTAACTGTGGATGGGCTCCACCAGGCAGTATATACATTAACTGTGGATGGGCTCCACCATGCAGTGTAAACATTAACTGTGGATGGGCTCCACCAGGCAGTGTACAGATTAACTGTGGATGGGCTCCACCAGGCAGTGTATATATTAACTGTGGATGGGCTCCACCAGCCAGTGTACATATTAACTGTGGATGGGCTCCACCAGGCAGTGTACATATTAACTGTGGATGGGCTTGACCAGGCAGTGTATATATTAACTGTAGATGGGCTCCACGAGGCAGTGTATATATTAACTGTGGATGGGCTCCACCAGGCAGTGTATATATTAACTGTGGATGGGCTCCACCAACCAGTGTATATATTAACTGTGCATGGGCTCCCCCAGCCAGTGTACATATTAACTGTGGATGGGCTCCACCAGCCAGTGTACATATTAACTATGGATGGGCTCCACCAGCCAGTGTACATATTAACTATGGATGGGCTCCACCAGGCAGTGTACATATTAACTATGGATGGGCTCCACCATCCAGTGTACATATTAACTATGGATGGGCACCACCAGGCAATGTACACATTAACTGTGGATGGGCTCCACCAGCCAGTGTACTCATTAACTGTGGATGGGCTCCACAAGGTAGTGTACATATTAACTGTGGATGGGCTCCACCAGCCAATGTACATATTAACTGTGAATGGGCTTGACCAGGCAGTGTACACATTAACTGTGGATGGGCTCCACCAGGCAATGTACACATTAACTGTGGATGGGCTCCACCAGGCAGTGTACATATTAACTGTGGATGGGCTCCACAAGGTAGTGTACATATTAACTGTGGATGGGCCCCACCAGCCAGTGTACACATTAACTGTGGATGGGCTTGACCAGGCAGTGTATATATTAACTGTGGATGGGCTCCACCAGGCAGTGTACACATTAACTGTGGATGGGCTTGACCAGGCAATGTACATATTAACTGTGGATGGGCTCCACCAGGCAGTGTAAACATTAACTGTGGATGGGCTACACCAGGAAGTGTACACATTAACTGTGGATGGGCGCCGCCAGCCAGTATACCTATTAACTGTGGATGGGTTTGACCAGGCAGTGTACATATTAACTGTGGATGGGCTCCACCAGCCAGTTTACACATTAACTGTGGATGGGCTCCACCAGGCAGTGTACACATTAACTGTGGATGGTCTTCACCAAGCAGTGTACATATTAACTATGGATGGGCTCCACCAGGCAGTGTACATATTAAGTGTGGATGGGCTCCACCAGCCAGTGTACACATTAACTGTGGATGGGCTCCACCATGCAGTGTACACATTAACTGTGGATGGGCGCCACCAGACAGTGTACATATTAACTGTGGATGGGCGCCACCAGCCCGTGTACATATTAACTGTGGATGGGCTCCACCAGGCAGTGTACATAATAACTGTGGATGTGCGTCACCAGCCAGTGTACATATTAACTGTGGATGGGCTCCACCAGGCAGTGTACATATTAACTGTGGATGGGCTCCACCAGGCAGTGTACATATTAACTGTGGATGGGCTCCACCATGTAGTGCACATATTATCTGTGGATGGGCTCCACCCTGCTGTGTCATATTAGCTCTGGATGGGCTCCACCAGGCAGTGTACACATTAAATATGGATGGGCTCCACTAGCCAGTGTACATATTAACTGTGGATGGGCTCCACCATGCAGTGTCATATTAGCTCTGGATGGGCTCCACCAGGCAGTGTACACATTACCTGTGGATGGGCTCCACCAGCTATTGTACACATTAACTGTAGATGGGCTTTACCAGCCAGTGTACACATTAACTATGGATGGGCTCCACCAGCCAGTGTACATATTAACTGTGGATGGGCTCTACCAGGCAGTATATACATTAACTGTGGATGGACTTGACCAGACAGTGTACATATTAACTGTGGATGGGCTACACCAGGCAGTGTACACATTAACT
>JABXNX010000035.1:165903-183772 GCA_014843695.1 Archivesica marissinica
CAGTGTACACATTAACTGTGGATGGGCTCCACCAGGCAGTGTAAATATTAACTGTGGATGGGCTCCACCAGGTAATGTACATATTAACTATGGATGGGCTCCACCAGCCAGTGTACATATTAACTGTGGATGGGCTCCACCAGGCAGTGTACATATTAACTGTGGATGGGCTCCACCAGGCAGTGTACATATTAACTGTGGATGGGCTCCACCAGGCAGTGTACATATTAACTGTGGATGGGCTCCACCAGCCAGTGTACACATTAACTGTGGATGGGCTCCACCAGCCAGTGTACATATTAACTGTGGATGGGCTCCACCAGGCAGTGTACATATTAACTGTGGATGGGCTCCACCAGGCAGTGTACACATTAACTGTGGATGGGTCCACCAGCCAGTGTACATATTAACTGTGGATGGGCTCCACCAGCAGTGTACACATTAACTGTGGATGGGCTCCACCAGGCAGTGTACATATTAACTGTGGATGGGCTCCACCAGCCAGTGTACACATTAACTGTGGATGGGCTTCACCAGCAGTGTACACATTAACTGTGGATGGGCTCCACCAGGCAGTGTACATATTAACTGTGGATGGGCTCCACCAGGCAGTGTACATATTAACTGTGGATGGGCTCCACCAGGCAGTGTACACATTAACTGTGGATGGGCTCCACCAGGCAGTGTACACATTAACTGTGGATGGGCTCCACCAGGCAGTGTACACATTAACTGTGGATGGGCTCCACCAGGCAGTGTACACATTAACTGTGGATGGGCTCCACCAGGCAGTGTACATATTAACTGTGGATGGGCTCCACCAGGCAGTGTACATATTAACTGTGGATGGGCTCCACCAGGCAGTGTACACATTAACTGTGGATGGGCTCCACCAGCCAGTGTACATATTAACTGTGGATGGGCTCCACCAGGCAGTGTACACATTAACTGTGGATGGGCTCCACCAGGCAGTGTACATATTAACTGTGGATGGGCTCCACAAGCCAGTGTACACATTAACTGTGGATGGGCTCCACCAGGCAGTGTACATATTAACTGTGGATGGGCTCCACCAGGCAGTGTTCATATTAACTGTGGATGGGCTCCACCAGCCAGTGTACATATTAACTGTGGATGGGCTCCACCAGGCAGTGTAAATATTAACTGTGGATGGGCTTGACCATGCAGTGTACATATTAACTGTGGATTGGCTCCACCAGCCAGTGTACATAATAACTGTGGATGGGCTCCACCAGGCAGTGTACATATTAACTGTGGATGGGCTCCACCAGCCAGTGTACATATTAACTGTGGATGGGCTCCACCAGGCAGTGTACATATTAACTGTGGATGGGCTCCACCAGGCAGTGTACATATTAACTGTGGATGGGCTCCACCAGCCAGTGTACATATTAACTGTGGATGGGCTCCACCAGGCAGTGTACATATTAACTGTGGATGGGCTCCACCAGGCAGTGTACATATTAACTGTGGATGGGCTCCACCAGCCAGTGTACATATTAACTGTGGATGGGCTCCACCAGGCAGTGTACATATTAACTGTGGATGGGCTCCACCAGCCAGTGTACATATTAACTGTGGATGGGCTCCACCAGGCAGTGTACATATTAACTGTGGATGGGCTCCACCAGGCAGTGTACACATTAACTGTGGATGGGCTCCACCAGGCAGTGTACATATTAACTGTGGATGGGCTCCACCAGGCAGTGTACATATTAACTGTGGATGGGCTCCACCAGGCAGTGTACATATTAACTGTGGATGGGCTCCACCAGGCAGTGTACATATTAACTGTGGATGGGCTCCACCAGGCAGTGTACATATTAACTGTGGATGGGCTCCACCAGGCAGTGTACATATTAACTGTGGATGGGCTCCACCAGCCAGTGTACATATTAACTGTGGATGGGCTCCACCAGGCAGTGTACATATTAACTGTGGATGGGCTCCACAGCAGTGTACATATTAACTGTGGATGGGCTCCACCGCAGTGTACATATTAACTGTGGATGGGCTCCACCAGGCAGTGTACATATTAACTGTGGATGGGCTCCACCAGCCAGTGTACATATTAACTGTGGATGGGCTCCACAGGCAGTGTAAATATTAACTGTGGATGGGCTGACCATGCAGTGTACATATTAACTGTGGATGGCTCCACCAGCCAGTGTACATAATAACTGTGGATGGGCTCCACCAGGCAGTGTACATATTAACTGTGGATGGGCTCCACCAGCCAGTGTACATATTATCTGTGGATGGGCTCCACCGGGCAGTGTACACATTAACTGTGGATGGGCTCCACCAGGCAGTGTACACATTAACTATGGATGGGCTCCACCAGGCAGTGTACATATTAACTATGGATGGGCTCCACCAGCCAGTGTACATATTAACTATGGATGGGCTCCACCAGCCAGTGTACATATTAACTGTGGATGGGCTCCACCAGGCAGTGTACATATTATCTGTGGATGGGCTCCACCGGGCAGTGTACACATTAACTGTGGATGGGCTCCACCAGGCAGTGTACACATTAACTGTGGATGGGCTCCACCAGGCAATGTACATATTAACTATGGATGGGCTCCACCAGGTAGTGTACATATTAACTGTGGATGGGCTCCACCAGGCAGTGTACACATTAACTGTGGATGGGCTCCACCAGGCAGTGTACACATTAACTATGGATGGGCTCCACCGGGCAGTGTACACATTAACTGTGGATGGGCTCCACCAGCCAGTGTACACATTAACTATGGATGGGCTCCACCAGCCAGTATACGTATTAACTGTGGATGGGTTTGACCAGGCAGTGTACATATTAACTGTGGATGGGCTCCACCAGGCAGTGTACACATTAACTGTGGATGGGATCCACCAGCCAGTGTACATATTAACTGTGGATGGGCTCCACCAGGCAGTGTACACATTAACTGTGGATGGGCTCCACCAGGCAGTGTACATATTAACTGTGGATGGGCTCCACAAGCCAGTGTACACATTAACTGTGGATGGGCTCCACCAGGCAATGTACACATTAACTGTGGATGGGCTCCACCAGGCAGTGTACACATTAACTGTGGATGGGCTCCACCAGGCAGTGTACACATTAACTGTGGGTGGGCTCCACCAGGCAGTGTACACATTAACTGTGGATGGGCTCCACCAGGCAGTGTACACATTAACTGTGGGTGGGCTCCACCAGGCAGTGTACACATTAACTGTGGATGGGCTCCACCAGCCAGTGTACACATTAACTATGGATGGGCTCCACCAGCCAGTATACGTATTAACTGTGGATGGGTTTGACCAGGCAATGTACATATTAACTGTGGATGGGCTCCACCAGGCAGTGTACACATTAACTGTGGATGGGATCCACCAGCCAGTGTACATATTAACTGTGGATGGGCTCCACCAGGCAGTGTACACATTAACTGTGGATGGGCTCCACCAGGCAGTGTACATATTAACTGTGGATGGGCTCCACAAGCCAGTGTACACATTAACTGTGGATGGGCTCCACCAGGCAGTGTACATATTAACTGTGGATGGGCTACACCAGGCAGTGTTCATATTAACTGTGGATGGGCTCCACCAGCCAGTGTACATAGTAACAGTGGATGGGCTCCACCAGGCAGTGTAAATATTAACTGTGGATGGGCTTGACCATGCAGTGTACATATTAACTGTGGATTGGCTCCACCAGCCAGTGTACATAATAACTGTGGATGGGCTCCACCAGGCAGTGTACATATTAACTGTGGATGGGCTACACCAGCCAGTGTACATATTATCTGTGGATGGGCTCCACCGGGCAGTGTACACATTAACTGTGGATGGGCTCCACCAGGCAGTGTACACATTAACTATGGATGGGCTCCACCAGGCAGTGTACATATTAACAATGGATGGGCTCCACCAGCCAGTGTACATATTAACTATGGATGGGCTCCACCAGCCAGTGTACATATTAACTGTGGATGGGCTCCACCAGGCAGTGTACATATTATCTGTGGATGGGCTCCACCGGGCAGTGTACACATTAACTGTGGATGGGCTCCACCAGGCAGTGTACACATTAACTATGGATGGGCTCCACCAGCCAGTGTACATATTAACTTGGATGGGCTCCACCACCAGTGTACACATTAACTGTGGATGGGCTCCACCAGTCAGTGTACACATTAACTGTGGATGGGCTCCACCAGGCAATGTACATATTAACTATGGATGGGCTCCACCAGGTAGTGTACATATTAACTGTGGATGGGCTCCACCAGGCAGTGTACACATTAACTGTGGATGGGCTCCACCAGGCAGTGTACACATTAACTATGGATGGGCTCCACCGGGCAGTGTACACATTAACTGTGGATGGGCTCCACCAGCCAGTGTACACATTAACTATGGATGGGCTCCACCAGCCAGTATACGTATTAACTGTGGATGGGTTTGACCAGGCAGTGTACATATTAACTGTGGATGGGCTCCACCAGGCAGTGTACACATTAACTGTGGATGGGATCCACCAGCCAGTGTACATATTAACTGTGGATGGGCTCCACCAGGCAGTGTACACATTAACTGTGGATGGGCTCCACCAGGCAGTGTACATATTAACTGTGGATGGGCTCCACAAGCCAGTGTACACATTAACTGTGGATGGGCTTCACCAGGCAATGTACACATTAACTGTGGATGGGCTCCACCAGGCAGTGTACACATTAACTGTGGATGGGCTCCACCAGGCAGTGTACACATTAACTGTGGGTGGGCTCCACCAGGCAGTGTACACATTAACTGTGGATGGGCTCCACCAGGCAGTGTACATATTAACTTTGGGTGGGCTGCACCAGGCAGTGTACATATTAACTGTGGATGGGCTCCACCAGGCAGTGTACACATTAACTGTGGATGGGCTCCACCAGCCAGTGTACACATTAACTGTGGATGGGCTCCACCAGGCAATGTACATATTAACTATGGATGGGCTCCACCAGGTAGTGTACATATTAACTGTGGATGGGCTCCACCAGGCAGTGTACACATTAACTGTGGATGGGATCCACCAGCCAGTGTACATATTAACTGTGGATGGGCTCCACCAGGCAGTGTACACATTAACTGTGGATGGGCTCCACCAGGCAGTGTACATATTAACTGTGGATGGGCCCCACAAGCCAGTGTACACATTAACTGTGGATGGGCTCCACCAGGCAGTGTACACATTAACTGTGGATGGGCTTCACCAGGCAGTGTACATATTAACTGTGGATGGGCCCCACAAGCCAGTGTACACATTAACTGTGGTTGGGCTTCACCAGGCAGTGTACACATTAACTGTGGATGGGCTCTACCAGGCAGTGTACATATTAACTGTGGCTGGGCGCCACCAGGCAGTGTACATATTAACTGTGGATGGGATCCACCAGGCAGTGTACACATTAACTGTGGGTGGGCTCCACCAGGCAGTGTACACATTAACTGTGGTTGGGATCCACCAGGCAGTGTACACATTAACTGTGGGTGGGCGCCACCAGGCAGTGTACACATTAACTGTGGGTGGGCTCCACCAGGCAGTGTACACATTAACTGTGGATGGGCTCCACCAGGCAGTGTACACATTAACTGTGGATGGGCTCCACCAGGCAGTGTACACATTAACTGTGGATGGGCTCCACCAGGCAGTGTACACATTAACTGTGGATGGGCTCCACCAGGCAGTGTACACATTAACTGTGGATGGGCTCCACCAGGCAGTGTACACATTAACTGTGGATGGGCTCCACCAGCCAGTGTACACATTAACTGTGGATGGGCTCCACCAGGCAGTGTACACATTAACTGTGGATGGGCTCCACCAGGCAGTGTACACATTAACTGTGGATGGGCTCCACCAGGCAGTGTACACATTAACTGTGGATGGGCTCCACCAGCCAGTGTACACATTAACTTTGGATGGGCTCCACCAGCCAGTGTACATATTAACTGTGGATGGGCTACACCAGCCAGTGTACATATTAACTATGGATGGGCTCCACCAGGCAGTGTTCATATTAACTGTGGATGGGCTCCACCAGCCAGTGTACATAGTAACTGTGGATGGGCTCCACCAGGCAGTGTAAATATTAACTGTGGATGGGATCCACCAGCCAGTGTACATATTAACTGTGGATGGGCTCCACCAGGCAGTGTACACATTAACTGTGGATGGGCTCCACCAGGCAGTGTACATATTAACTGTGGATGGGCTCCACAAGCCAGTGTACATATTAACTGTGGATGGGCTCCACCAGGCAGTGTACATATTAACTGTGGATGGGCTCCACCAGCCAGTGTACATATTAACTGTGGATGGGCTCAACCAGGCAGTGTACATATTAACTGTGGATGGGCTCCACCAGCCAGTGTACATATTAACTGTGGATGGGCTCCACCAGGCAGTGTACACATTAACTGTGGATGGGCTCCACCAGGCAGTGTACATATTAACTGTGGATGGGCTCCACCAGGCAGTGTACATATTAACTGTGGATGGGCTCCACCAGGCAGTGTACACATTAACTGTGGATGGGCTCCACCAGGCAGTGTACACATTAACTGTGGATGGGCTCCACCAGGCAGTGTACACATTAACTGTGGATGGGCTCCACCAGGCAGTGTACACATTAACTGTGGATGGGCTCCACCAGGCAGTGTACATATTAACTGTGGATGGGCTCCACCAGGCAGTGTACACATTAACTGTGGATGGGCTCCACCAGGCAGTGTACACATTAACTGTGGATGGGCTCCACCAGCCAGTGTACATATTAACTGTGGATGGGCTCCACCAGGCAGTGTACATATTAACTGTGGATGGGCTCCACCAGGCAGTGTACACATTAACTGTGGATGGGCTCCACCAGCCAGTGTACACATTAACTGTGGATGGGCTCCACCAGGCAGTGTACATATTAACTGTGGATGGGCTCCACCAGGCAGTGTCATATTAACTGTGGATGGGCTCCACCAGGCAGTGTACACATTAACTGTGGATGGGCTCCACCAGCCAGTGTACATATTAACTGTGGATGGGCTCCACCAGGCAGTGTACACATTAACTGTGGATGGGCTCCACCAGGCAGTGTACACATTAACTGTGGATGGGCTCCACCAGGCAGTGTACATATTAACTGTGGATGGGCTCCACCAGGCAGTGTACACATTAACTGTGGATGGGCTCCACCAGGCAGTGTACATATTAACTGTGGATGGGCTCCACCAGGCAGTGTACACATTAACTGTGGATGGGCTCCACCAGGCAGTGTACACATTAACTGTGGATGGGCTCCACCAGGCAGTGTACACATTAACTGTGGATGGGCTCCACCAGGCAGTGTACACATTAACTGTGGATGGGCTCCACCAGGCAGTGTACACATTAACTGTGGATGGGCTCCACCAGGCAGTGTACACATTAACTGTGGATGGGCTCCACCAGGCAGTGTACATATTAACTGTGGATGGGCTCCACCAGGCAGTGTACACATTAACTGTGGATGGGCTCCACCAGGCAGTGTACATATTAACTGTGGATGGGCTCCACCAGGCAGTGTACATATTAACTGTGGATGGGCTCCACCAGGCAGTGTACATATTAACTGTGGATGGGCTCCACCAGGCAGTGTACATATTAACTGTGGATGGGCTCCACCAGCCAGTGTACATATTAACTGTGGATGGGCTCCACCAGGCAGTGTACACATTAACTGTGGATGGGCTCCACCAGCCAGTGTACATATTAACTGTGGATGGGTCCACCAGACAGTGTACACATTAACTGTGGATGGGCTCCACCAGCCAGTGTACACATTAACTGTGGATGGGCTCCACCAGGCAGTGTACACATTAACTGTGGATGGGCTCCACCAGGCAGTGTACACATTAACTGTGGATGGGCTCCACCAGGCAGTGTACACATTAACTGTGGATGGGCTCCACCAGGCAGTGTACATATTAACTGTGGATGGACTCCACCACCCAGTGTACATATTAACTCTGGATGGGCTCCACCAGGCAGTGTACACATTAACTGTGGATGTGCTCCATCAGGCAGTGTACACATTAACTGTGGATGGGCTCCATCAGGCAGTGTACATATTAACTGTGGATGGGCTCCACCAGGCAGTGTACACATTAACTGTGGATGGGCTCCACCAGGCAGTGTACACATTAACTGTGGATGGGCTCCACCAGGCAGTGTACACATTAACTGTGGATGGGCTCCACCAGGCAGTGTACACATTAACTGTGGGTGGGCTCCACCAGGCAGTGTACACATTAACTGTGGATGGGCTCCACCAGGCAGTGTACACATTAACTGTGGATGGGCTCCACCAGGCAGTGTACACATTAACTGTGGATGGGCTCCACTAGGCAGTGTACACATTAACTGTGGATGGGCTCCACCAGGCAGTGTACACATTAACTGTGGATGGGCTCCACCAGGCAGTGTACACATTAACTGTGGGTGGGCGCCACCAGGCAGTGTACACATTAACTGTGGATGGGCTCCACCAGGCAGTGTACACATTAACTGTGGATGGGCTCCACCAGGCAGTGTACACATTAACTGTGGATGGGCTCCACCAGGCAGTGTACACATTAACTGTGGATGGGCTCCACCAGGCAGTGTACACATTAACTGTGGATGGGCTCCACCAGGCAGTGTACATATTAACTGTGGATGGGCTCCACCAGGCAGTGTACACATTAACTGTGGATGGGCTCCACCAGGCAGTGTACAATTAACTGTGGATGGGCTCCACCAGCAGTGTACAATTAACTGTGGATGGGCTCACCAGGAGTGTACAATTAACTGTGGTGGTTTTTGTGATGGGCTCACCAGGCAGTGTACACATTAACTGTGGATGGGCTCCACCTGGCAGTGTACACATTAACTGTGGATGGGCTCCACCAGGCAGTGTACACATTAACTGTGGATGGGCTCCACCAGGCAGTGTACACATTAACTGTGGATGGGCTCCACCAGGCAGTGTACACATTAACTGTGGATGGGCTCCACCAGGCAGTGTACACATTAACTGTGGATGGGCTCCACCAGGCAGTGTACACATTAACTGTGGATGGGCTCCACCAGGCATTGTACACATTAACTGTGGATGGGCTCCACCAGGCAGTGTACACATTAATGGTAGTCATGTCACCACGCGTCATTATAGGTACCATAGGTTATCTAGCCATAGATATGGGAAAGGCCACAGGGATGGGGATATATAGGTTTATTAAGTTATATAGAAGACCGTCCATCCTGCAATACACAAAACTCTTGTGTGTCAACTCCTCATGCATTATGTGACCAAATGTTTCATAGCTAGCATAGCGATTTGCACATTGGTATGTAGCTAGCATAGTGACTTGCATCTTGGTATGTAGCTAGCATAGCGACTTGCACATTGGTACGTAGCCAGCATTGCGACTTGCACATTGGTATGTAGCCAGCATAGTGACTTGTACCTTGGTATGTAGCTAGCATAGTGACTTGCATCTTGGTATGTAGCTAGCATAGTGACATGTACCTTGGTATTTAGCCATCATAGTGAATTGTACCTTGGTATGTAGTCAGCATAGTGACTTGTACCTTAGTATGTAGCCAGCATAGTGACTTGGACATTGGTATGTAGCCAGCATAGTGACTTGCACATTGGTATGTAGCTAGCACATTGGTATGTATCTAGCATAGTGACTTGCACATTGGTATGTAGCTAGCATAGCGACTTGCACATTGGTATGTAGCCAGCATAGTGACTTGAACATTGGTATGTAGCTAGTATAACGACTTGCACATTGGTATGTAGCTAGCATAGCCACTTGCACATTGGTATGTAGCTAGCATAGCGACTTGTACCTTGGTATGTAGCCAGCATAGTGACTTGCACATTGGTATGTAGCTAGAATAGTGACTTACACCTTGGTATGTAGCTAGCATAGTGATTTGTACCTTGGTTTGATGCTAGCATAGTGACTTGCATCTTGGTATGTAGCTAGCATAGTGACTTGTACCTTGGCATGTAGCTAGCATAGTGACTTGCACATTGGTATGTAGCTAGCATAGTGACTTGCACATTGGTATGTAGCTAGCATAGCGACTTGCACATTGGTATGTAGCCAGCATAGTGACTTGCACATTGGTATGTAGCTAGCATAGCGACTTGCACATTGGTATGTAGCTGGCATGGTGACTTGTACCTTGGTATTTAGCCAGCATGGTGACTTGTACCTTGGTATGTAGCTAGCCTAATGACTTGCACATTGGTATGTAGCCATCATAGTGATTTGTACATTGGTATGTAGCTAGCATAGTGACTTGTACCTTGGTATGTAGCTAGCATAGTGATTTGTACCTTGGTATGTAACTAGCATAGTGACTTGCATCTTGGTATGTAGCTAGCATAGTGACTTGTACCTTGGCATGTAGCTAGCATAGTGACTTGTACATTGGCATGTAGCTAGCATAGTGACTTGCATATAGGTATTTAGCTAGCATAGTGACTTCTACCTTGGTATGTAGCTAGCATAGTGACTTGTACCTTGGCATATAGCTAGCATAGTGACTTGCATATAGGTATTTAGCTAGCATAGTGACTTGTACCTTGGTATGTAACCAGCATAGTGACTTGCATCTTGGTATGTAGCTAGCATAGTGACTTGTACCTTGGTATTTAGCTAGCATAGTGACTTGTACCTTGGTATGTAGCTAACATAGCGACTTGCACATTGGTATGTAGCCAGCATAGCGACTTGCACATTGGTATGTTGCCAGCATAGCGACTTGCACATTGGTATGTAGCTAGCATAGTGACTTGTACCTTGGTATGTAGCCAGCATAGTGACTTGCACATTGGTATGTAGCCAGCATAGTGACTTGCACATTGGTATGTAGCCAGCATAGCGACTTGCACATTGGTATGTAGCTAGCACATTGGTATGTAGCTAGCATAGTGATTTGCACCTTGGTATGTAGCCAGCATAGCGACTTGTACCTTGGTATATAGCCAGTATAGTGACTTGCACATTGGTATGTAGCTAGCACATTGGTATGTAGCTAGCATAGTGATTTGCACACTGGTATGTAGCCAGCATAGTGACTTGCACATTGGTATGTAGCTAGCATAGTGACTTGCACCTTGGTATGTAGCTAGCACATTGGTATGTAGCTAGCATAGTGACTTGCACCTTGGTATGTAGCCAGCATAGTGACTTGCACATTGGTATGTAGCCAGCATAGTGACTTGCACATTGGTATGTAGCCAGCATAGTGACTTGCACATTGGTATGTAGCCAGCATAGTGACTTGCACATTGCTATGTAGCTATCATAGTGACTTGCACCTTGGTATGTAGCCAGCATAGCGACTTGCACATTGGTATGTAGCTAGCACATTGGTATGTAGCTAGCATAGTGACTTGCACATTGGTATGTAGCTAGCATAGCGACGTGTACATTGGTATGTAGCTAGCATAGTGACTTGCACATTGGTATGTAGCCAGCATAGTGACTTGCACATTGGTATGTAGCTAGCATAGCGAATTGTACCTTGGTATGTAGCTAGCATAGTGACTTGTACCTTGATATGTAGCTAGCATAGTGACTTGCCCATTGGTATGTAGCCAGCATAGTGATTTGCACATTGGTATGTAGCCAGCATAGTGACTTGCACATTGGTATTTAGCCAGCATAGTGACTTGCACATTGGTATGTAGCCAGCATAGCGACTTGCACATTGGTATGTAGCTAGCACATTTGTATGTAGCTAGCATAGTGACTTGCACATTGGTATGTAGCCAGCATAGCGACTTGTACCTTGGTATGTAGCCAGCATAGTGACTTGCACATTGGTATGTAGCTAGCATAGTGACTTGCACCTTGGTATGTAGCCAGCATAGCGACTTGCACATTGGTATGTAGCTAGCACATTGGTATGTAGCTAGCATAGTGACTTGTACATTGGCATGTAGCTAGCATAGTGACTTGCATATAGGTATTTAGCTAGCATAGTGACTTGTACCTTGGTATGAAACCAGCATAGTGACTTGCATCTTGGTATGTAGCTAGCAGAGCGACTTGCACATTGGTATGTAGCCAGCATAGTGACTTGTACCTTGGTATTTAGCTAGCATAGTGACTTGTACCTTGGTATGTAGCTAACATAGCGACTTGCACATTGGTATGTAGCCAGCATAGCGACTTGCACATTGGTATGTTGCCAGCATAGCAACTTGCACATTGGTATGTAGCTAGCATAGTGACTTGTACCTTGGTATGTAGCCAGCATAGTGACTTGCACATTGGTATGTAGCCAGCATAGTGACTTGCACATTGGTATGTAGCCAGCATAGCGACTTGCACATTGGTATGTAGCTAGCACATTGGTATCTAGCTAGCATAGTGATTTGCACCTTGGTATGTAGCCAGCATAGCGACTTGTACCTTGGTATGTAGCCAGTATAGTGACTTGCACATTGATATGTAGCTAGCATAGTGACTTGCACCTTGGTATGTAGCCAGCATAGCGACTTGCACATTGGTATGTAGCTAGCACATTGGTATGTAGCTAGCATAGTGACTTGCACACTGGTATGTAGCTAGCATAGCGACTTGCACATTGGTATGTAGCCAGCATAGTGACTTGCACATTGGTATGTAGCTAGCATAGTGACTTGCACCTTGGTATGTAGCTAGCACATTGGTATGTAGCTAGCATAGTGACTTGCACCTTGGTATGTAGCCAGCATAGTGACTTTCACATTGGTATGTAGCCAGCATAGTGACTTGTACATTGGTATGTAGCCAGCATAGTGACTTGCACATTGGTATGTAGCCAGCATAGTGACTTGCACATTGCTATGTAGCTATCATAGTGACTTGCACCTTGGTATGTAGCCAGCATAGCGACTTGCACATTGGTATGTAGCTAGCACATTGGTATGTAGCTAGCATAGTGACTTGCACATTGGTATGTAGCTAGCATAGCGACTTGCACATTGGTATGTAGCTAGCATAGTGACTTGCACATTGGTATGTAGCCAGCATAGTGACTTGCACATTGGTATGTAGCCAGCATAGTGACTTGCACATTGGTATGTAGCCAGCATAGTGACTTGCACATTGGTATGTAGCCAGCATAGTGACTTGCACATTGGTATGTAGCCAGCATAGTGACTTGCACATTGGTATGTAGCCAGCATAGCGACTTGCACATTGGTATGTAGCTAGCACATTGGTATGTAGCTAGCATAGTGACTTGCACATTGGTATGTAGCTAGCATAGCGACTTGCACATTGGTATGTAGCCAGCATAGTGACTTGCACCTTGGTATGTAGCTAGCACATTGGTATGTAGCTAGCATAGTGACTTGCACCTTGGTATGTAGCCAGCATAGTGACTTGTACCTTGGTATGTAGCCAGCATAGTGACTTGCACATTGGTATGTAGCCAACATAGTGACTTGTACCTTGGTATGTAGCTAGCATAGTGACTTCCACATTGGTATGTAGCCAGCATAGTGACTTGCACATTGGTATGTAGCCAGCATAGTGACTTGCACATTGGTATGTAGCCAGCATAGCGACTTGCACATTGGTATGTAGCTAGCACATTGGTATGTAGCTAGCATAGTGACTTGCACCTTGGTATGTAGCCAGCATAGCGACTTGTACCTTGGTATGTAGCCAGCATAGTGACTTGCACATTGGTATGTAGCTAGCATAGTGACTTGCACCTTGGTATGTAGCCAGCATAGCGACTTGCACATTGGTATGTAGCTAGCACATTGGTATGTAGCTAGCATAGTGACTTGCACATTGGTATGTAGCTAGCATAGCGACTTGCACATTGGTATGTAGCCAGCATAGTGACTTGCACATTGGTATGTAGCTAGCATAGTGACTTGCACCTTGGTATGTAGCCAGCATAGTGACTTGTACCTTGGTATGTAGCCAGCATAGTGACTTGCACATTGGTATGTAGCCAACATAGTGACTTGTACCTTGGTATGTAGCTAGCATAGTGACTTGCACATTGGTATGTAGCCGCATAGTGACTTGTACCTTGGTATGTAGCCAGCATAGTGACTTGCACATTGGTATGTAGCCAACATAGTGACTTGTACCTGGGTATGTAGCTAGTATAGTGACTTGCACATTGGTATGTAGCCAGCATAGTGACTTGCACATTGGTATGTAGCCAGCATAGTGACTTGCACATTGGTATGCAGCCAGCATAGTGACTTGCACATTGGTATGTAGCTAGCATAGTTACTTGCACCTTGGTATGTAGCCAGCATAGCGACTTGCAAATTGGTATGTAGCTAGCACATTGGTATGTAGCAAGCATAGTGACTTGCACATTGGTATGTAGCTAGCATAGTGACTTGCACAATGGTATGTAGCCATCATAGTGGATTGCACATTGTATGTAGCTAGCATAGCGAATTGTACCTTTGTATGTAGCTAGCATAGTGACTTGTACCTTGGTATTTAGCTAGCATAGTGACTTGCCCATTGGTATGTAGCCAGCATAGTGATTTGCACATTGGTATGTAGCCAGCTAAGTGACTTGCACATTGGTATGTAGCCAGCATAGTGACTTGCACATTGGTATGTAGCCAGCATAGTGACTTGCACTTTGGTATGTAGCCAGCATAGCGACTTGCACATTGGTATGTAGCTAGCACATTGGTATGTAGCTAGCATAGCGACTTGTACCTTGGTATGTAGCCAGCATAGTGACTTGCACATTGGTATGTAGCTATCATAGTGACTTGCACCTTGGTATGTAGCTAGCATATCGACTTGCACATTGGTATGTAGCTAGCACATTGATATGTAGCTAGCATAGTGACTTGTACATTGGTATGTAGCTAGCATAGCGACTTGCACATTGGTATGTAGCCAGCATAGTGACTTGCACATTGGTATGTAGCTAGCATAGTGACTTGCACCTTGGTATGTAGCTAGCACATTGGTATGTAGCTAGCATAGTGACTTGCACCTTGGAATGCAGCCAGCATAGTGACTTGCACATTGGTATGTAGCTAGCATAGCGACTTGTACCTTGGTATGTAGCTAGCATAGTGACTTACACATTGTTATGTAGCTAGCATAGCGAATTGTACATTGGTATGTAGCTAGCATAGTGACTTGTACCTTGGTATGTAGCTAGCATAGTGATTTGCCCATTGGAATGTAGCCAGCATAGTGATTTGCACATTGGTATGTAGCCAGCATAGTTACTTGCACATTGGTATGTAGCCAGCATAGTGACTTGCATATTGGTATGTAGCCAGCATAGTGACTTGCACATTTGTATGTAGCCAGCATAGCGACTTGCACATTGGTATGTAGCTAGCACATTGGTATGTAGCTAACATAATGACTTGCACATTGGTATGTAGCTAGCATAGCGACTTGCACATTGGTATGTAGACAGCATAGTGACTTGCACATTGGTATGTAACTAGCATAGTGACGTGCACCTTGGTATGTAGCTAGCACATTGGTATGTAGCTAGCATAGTGACTTGCACCTTGGTATGTAGCCAGCATAGTGATTTGTACCTTGGTATGTAGCCAGCATAGTGACTTGCACATTGGTATGTAGCCAACATAGTGACTTGTACCTTGGTATGTAGCCAGCATAGTGACTTGCACATTGGTATGTAGCCAGCATACTGACTTGCACATTGGTATGTAGCTAGCATAGCGAATTGTACCTTGGTATGTAGCTAGCATAGTGAGTTGTACCTTGGTATGTAGCTAGCATAGTGACTTGCACATTGGTATGTAGCCAGCATAGTGACTTGTACATTGGTATGTAGCCAGCATAGTGACTTGCACATTGTTATGTAGCCAGCCTATTGACTTGCACATTGGTATGTAGCCAGCATAGTGACTTGCACATTGGTATGTAGCTAGCATAGTGACTTGCACCTTGGTATGTAGCCAGCATAGCGACTTGCACATTGGTATGTAGCTAGCACATTGGTATGTAGCTAGCATAGTGACTTGCACATTGGTATGTAGCTAGCATAGTGACTTGCACATTGGTATGTAGCCAGCATAGTGGCTTGCACATTGGTATGTAGCTAGTATAGCGAATTGTACCTTGGTATGTAGCTAGCATAGTGACTTGTACCTTGGTATGTAGCTAGCATAGTGACTTGCCCATTGGTATGTAGCCAGCATAGTGATTTGCACATTGGTATGTAGCCAGCACAGTGACTTGCACATTGGTATGTAGCCAGCATAGTGACTTGCACATTGGTATGTAGCCAGCATAGTGACTTGCACATTGGTATGTAGCCAGCATAGCGACTTGCACATTGGTATGTAGCTAGCACATTGGTATGTAGCTAGCATAGTGAATTGCACCTTGGTATGTAGCCAGCATAGCGACTTGTACCTTGGTATGTAGCCAGCATAGTGACTTTCACATTGGTATGTAGCTATCATAGTGACTTGCACCTTGGTATGTAGCCAGCATAGCTACTTGCACATTGGTATGTAGCTAGCACATTGGTATGTAGCTAGCATAGTGACTTACACATTGGTATGTAGCTAGCATAGCGACTTGCACATTGGTATGTAGCCAGCATAGTGACTTGCACATTGGTATTTTAGCAAGCAGAGTGACTTGCACCTTGTAATGTGCTAGCCCTAGTCTGGTAAGTGATGCCTCCAGCATAGCGACCTTTGCGTCATCCTTTGTGTTATGTATCTAATCTCACATTGTGTCATCGGTAGCTAGCAGTACGCTCCGATTGGGTTTCCACCCTGGTGAGGGACTCAGCCATCAGGGACTCTTGCACCGCTGCATTCGTGGTACGATTCAGTCCCCCGCCATCTCCTTGCACATTGGTATGTAGCTAGCATAGCGAATTGTACCTTGGTATGTTGCTATCATACTGACTTGTACCTTGGTATGTAGCTAGCATAGTGACTTGCACATTGGTATGTAGCTAGCACATTGGTATGTAGCTAGCATAGTGACTTGCACCTTGGTATGTAGCTAGCATAGCGACTTGTACATTGGTATGTAGCTAGCATAGTGACTTGCACATTGGTATGTAGCCAGCATATTGACTTGCACATTGGTATGTAGCTAGCACATTGGTATGTAGCTAGCATAGTGACTTGCACCTTGGTATGTATCCAGCATAGCGATTTGCACATTGGTATGTAGCTAGCACATTGGTATGTGGCTAGCATAGTGACTTGCACCTTGTTATGTATCCAGCATAGCGACTTGCACAATTGTATGTAGCCAGCATAGTGACTTGCACCTTGGTATGTAGCCAGCATAGCGACTTTCACATTGGTATGTAGCTAGCACATTGGTATGTAGCCAGCATAGTGACTTGCACCTTGGTATGTAGCCAGAATAGTGACTTGCACATTGGTATGTAGCCAGCATAGTGACATACACATTGGTATGTAGCCAGCATAGTGACCTGCACCTTGGTATGTAGCCAGCATAGTGACTTGCACATTGGTATGTAGCTAGCATAGCGACTTGTACCTTGGTATGTAGCCAGCATAGTGACATGCACATTTGTATTTAGTTAGCATAGTGACTTGCACCTTGGTATGTAGCCAGCATATCGACTTGCACATTGGTATGTAGCTAGCATAGTGACTTGCACATTGGTATGTAGCTAGCATAGTGACTTGCACATTGGTATGTAGCCAGCATAGTGATTTGCATATTGGTATGTAGCCAGCATAGTGACTTGCACATTGGTATGTAGCTAGCATAGCGAATTGTACCTTGGTATGTAGCT
>JABXNX010000035.1:184772-260498 GCA_014843695.1 Archivesica marissinica
GTTAATATGTACACTGGCTGGTGGATCCCATCCACAGTTAATGTGTATAATGGCTGGTGGAGCACATCCACAGTTAATGTGTACACTGGCTGGTGGGGCCCATCCATAGTTAATGTGTACACTGGCTGGTGGAGCCCGTCCACAGTTAATGTGTACAGTGGCTGGTGGAGCCCATCCACAGTTAATGTGTACACTGCCTGGTGGAGCCCATCCACAGTTAATGTGTACACTGGCTGGTGGAGCCCATCCACAGTTTATGTGTACAATGGCTGGTTGAGCCCATCCACAGGTAATGTGTACACTGCCTGGTGGAGCCCATCCAGAACTAATATGACCTGCATGGTTGAGCCATCCACAGATAATATGTACACTACATGGTGGAGGCCATCCACAGTTTATATGTACACTGCCTAGTGGAGCCCATCCACAGTTAATATGTACACTGCCTGGTGGATCCCATCACAATTAATATGTACACTGCCTGGTGGAGCCCATCCACAGTTAATGTGTACACTGCCTGGTGGAGCTCATACACAGTTAATGTATACACTGGCTAGTGGAGCCCATCCACAGATAATATGTACACTGGCTGGTCAAGCCCATCCACAGTTGATGTGTACACTGGCTGGTGGATCCCATCCACAGTTAATGTGTACACTGCCTGGTGGAGCCCATCCACAGTTAATGTGTACACTGCCTGGTGGAGCCCATACACAGTTAATGTATACACTGGCTAGTGGAGCCCATCCACAGTTAATATGTACACTGGCTGGTGGAGCCCATCCACAGCTAATATGTACACTGGCTGGTGGCGCCCACTCACAGTTAATATGTACACTGCCTGAAGGAGCCCATCCACAGTTAATGTGTATAATGGCTGGTGAAGCCCATCCACAGTTAATATGTACACTGGCTGGTGGCGCCCATCCACAGTTAATATGTACACTGGCTGGTGGAACCCGTCCACAGTTAATGTGTACAATGGCTGGTGGAGCCCATCCACAGGTAATGTGTACACTGCCTGGTGGAACCCATCCACAGTTAATATGTACACTGGCTGGTGGAGCCCATCCACAGTTAATGTGTACAATGGCTGGTGGAGCCCATCCACAGGTAATGTGTACACTGCCTGGTGGAGCCCATCCAGAACTAATATGACACTGCATGGTGGAGCCCATCCACAGATAATATGTACACTACATGGTGGAGGCCATCCACAGTTAATATGTACACTGCCTAGTGGAGCCCATCCACAGTTAATATGTACACTGCCTGGTGGAGGCCATTCACAGTTAATGTGTACACTGGCTGGTGGAGCCCATTCACAGTTAATGTTTACACTGGCTGGTGGAGCCCATCCACAGTTAATGTGTACGCTGCCTGGTGGAAACCATCCACAGTTAATATGTACACTGGCTGGTGAAGCACATCCACAGTTAAAGTGTACACTGGCTGGTGGAGCCCATCCACAGTTAATATGTTCACTGCCTGGTGGAGCCCATCCACAGTTACTGTGTACACTGGCTGGTGGAGCCCATCCAAAGATAATATGTTCACTGCCTGGTGGAGCCCATCCACAGTTAATGTGTACACTGCCTCGTGGAGCCCATCCACAGTTAATATGTACACTGCCTGGTGGAGCCCATCAACAGTTAATGTATACACTGGCTGGTGGAGCCCATCCACAGTTAATATGTTCACTGCCTGTTGGAGCCCATCCACAGTTAATGTGTACACTGGCTGGTGGAACCCATCCACAGTTAATATGTACACTGGCTTGTGGAGCCCATCCACAGTTAATGTGTAACGTGCTTGGTGGAGCCCATCCACAGTTAATATGACACTGCGTGGTGGAGCCTATCCATAGTTAATATGTTCACTGCCTGGTGGAGCCCATTCACAGTTAAAGTGTACACTGGCTGGTGGAGCCCATCCACAGGTAATGTGTACACTGCCTGGTGGATCCCACCCACAGTTAATATGTACACTGCCTGGTCAAGCCCATCCACAGTTAATGTGTACACTGCCTGGTCAAGCCTATCCACAGTTAATATGTACACTGGCTGGTGGATCCCATCAACAGTTAATATATACACTGGCTGGTGGAGCCCATCCACAGTTAATGTGTACACTGTCTGTTGGAGCCCATCCACAGTTAATGTGTACACTGGCTGGTGGAGCCCATCCACAGTTAATATGTACACTGGCTTGTGGAGCCCATCCACAGTTAATGTGTACCATGCCTGGTGGAGCCCATCCACAGTTAATATGACACTGCCTGGTGGAGCCTATCCACAGTTAATATGTACACTGGCTGGTGGATCCCATCCACCGTTAATATGTACACTGCCTGGTGTAGCCCATCCACAGTTAATGTGTACACTGTCTGGTGGAGCCCATCCACAGTTAATGTATACAATAGCTAGTGGAGCCCATCTACAGTTAATGTGTACACTGCCTGGTCAATCCCATCCACAGTTAATGTGTACACTGCCTGGTGGAGCCCATCCACAGTTAATGTTTACACTGCCTGGTGGAGCCCATCCACAGTTAATGTGTACACTGCCTGGTCAAGCCCATCTACATTTAATGTGTACACTGCCTGGTCAAGCCCATCGACATTTAATATGTACACTGGCTGGTGGATCCCATCCACAATTAATATGTACACTGCCTGGTGTAGCCCATCCACAGTTAATGTGTACACTGCCTGGTGGAGCCCATACACAGTTAATGTATACACTGGCTAGTGGAGCCCATCCACAGTTAATATGTACACTGGCTGGTGGAGCCCATCCACAGCTAATATGTACACTGGCTGGTGGCGCTCACTCACAGTTAATATGTACAATGCCTGGAGGAGCCCATCCACAGTTAATGTGTATAATGGCTGGTGGAGCCCATCCACAGTTATTATGTACACTGGCTGGTGGCGCCCATCCACAGTTAATATGTACACTGGCTGGTGGAACCCATCCACAGTTAATGTGTACAATGGCTGGTGGAGCCCATCCACAGGTAATGTGTACACTTCCTGGTGGAGCCCATCCACAGTTAATATGTAGTACACTGGCTGGTGGAGCCCATCCACAGTTAATGTGTACACTGGCTGGTGGAGCCCATCCACAGGTAATGTGTACACTACCTGGTGGAGCCAATCCAGAGCTAATATGTACACTGTGTGGTGGAGCCCATCCACAGTTAATATGTACACAGCCTGGTGGAGCCCATCCACAGTTAATATGTATACTGGCTGATGGAGCCCATCCACAGTTAATGTGTACACTGCCAGGTGGAGCCCATCCATAGTTAATATGTACACTGCCTGGTAGAGCCCATTCACAATTAATATGTACACTGGCTGGTGGCGCCCATCCACATTTAATATGTACACTGCCTGGTGGCGCCCATCCACAGTTAATGTGTACACTGCCTGGTCGAGCCCATCCACAGTTAATGTCTACACTGGCTGGTGGAGCCCATCCACAGTTAATATGTACACTGCCTGGTGGAGCCCATCCATAGTTAATATGTACACTGCCTGGTGAAGACCATCCAAAGTTAATATGTACACTGCCTGGTCAAGCCCATCCACAGTTAATGTGTACACTGGCTGGTGGAGCCCATCCAAAGTTATTATGTACACTACCTTGTGGAGCCCATCCACAGTTAATGTGTACATTGCCTGGTGGAGCCTATCCACAGTTAATGTGTACACTGCCTGGTCAAGCCCATTCACAGTTAATATGTACACTGGATTGTGGAGCCCATCCACAGTTAATATGTACACTATCTTGTGGAGCCCATCCACTGTTAATATTTACACTGCCTGGTGGAGCCCATCCACAGTTAATGAGTACACTGGCTGGTGGAGCCCATCCACAGTTAATGTGTACATTGCCTGGTGGAGCCCATCCATAGTTAATATGTACACTGGCTGGTGGATCACATCCATAGTTAATATGTACACTGCCTGGATAAGCCCATCCACAGTTAATGTGTACACTGCCTGGTGGAGCCCATCCACAGTTAATGTGTACACTGCCTGGTGGAGCCCATCCACAGTTAATGTGTACACTGGCCGGTGGAGCCCAGCCACAGTTAATGTGTACACTGCCTGGTGGCGCCCACCCACAGTTAATGTGTACACTGCCTGGTGGAGCCCATCCACAGTTAATATGTACACTGCCTGGTGGAGCCCATCCATAGTTAATGTGTACACTGCCTTGTGGAGCCCATCCACAGTTAATGTGTACACTGCCTGGTGGAGCCCATCCATAGTTAATATGTACACTGCCTGGTGGAGCCCATCCATAGTTAATATGTACACTGCCTGGTCAAGCCCATCCACAGTTAATGTGTACACTGCCTGGTGGAGCCCATCCACAGTTAATGTGTACACTGCCTGGTGTAGCCCATCCATAGTTAATATGTACACTGCCTGGTGGAGCCCACCCACAGTTAATGTGTATACTGGCTGGTGGAGCCCACCCACAGTTAATGTGTACACTGCCTGGTGGCGCCCACACACAGGAAATGTGTACACTGCCTGGTGGCGCCCATCCACAGTTAATATGTACACTGGCTGGTTGCGCCCAACCACAGTTAATATGTACACTGCCTGGTGGAGCCCATCCACAGTTAATGTGTACACTGCCTGGTGGAGCCCATCTACAGTTAATATGTACACTGCCTGATGAAGCACATCCACAGTTAATGTGTACATTGCATAGTCAAGCCCATCCACAGTTAATGTGTACACTGCCTGGTGGAGCCCATCTACAGTTAATATGTACACTGCCTGGTGGAGCCCATCCACAGTTAATGTGTACACTGCCTGGTGGAGCCCATCTACAGTTAATATGTACACTGCCTGATGAAGCACATCCAAAGTTAATGTGTACATTGCATAGTCAAGCCTATCCACAGTTAATGTGTACACTGGCAGGTGGAGCCCATCCACCGTTAATATATACACTGCCTGGTGGAGCCCATCCACAGTTAATATGTACACTGCATGGCGGAGCCCATCCATAGTTAATGTGTTCACTGCCTGGTGGAGCCCATCCACAGTTAATATGTACACTGCCTGGTCAAGCCCATCCAAAGTTAATATGTACACTGCTGGTGAAGCCCATCCACAGTTAATATGTACACTGCTGGTGGAGCCCATTCACATTTAATATGTACACTGCCTGGTGGAGCCCATCCACAGTTAATATGTACATGCCTGGTGGAGCCCATCCACAGTAATATGTACACTGGCTGGTGGAGCCCATCCACAGTTAATATGTACACTGCCTGGTGGAGCCCATCCACAGTTAATATGTACACTGCCTGGTGGAGCCCATCCACAGTTAATATGTACACTGGCTGGTGGAGCCCATCCACAGTTAATGTGTACACTGCCTGGTGGAGCCCATCCACAGTTAATATGTACACTGCCTGGTGGAGCCCATCCACAGTTAATATGTACACTGCCTGGTGGAGCCCATCCACAGTTAATATGTACACTGGCTGGTGGAGCCCATCCACAGTTAATATGTACACTGCCTGGTGGAGCCCATCCACAGTTAATATGTACACTGGCTGGTGGAGCCCATCCACAGTTAATATGTACACTGGCTGGTGGAGCCCATCCACAGTTAATATGTACACTGGCTGGTGGAGCCCATCCACAGTTAATATGTACACTGGCTGGTCGAGCCCATCCACAGTTAATATGTACACTGCCTGGTGGAGCCCATCCACAGTTAATATGTACACTGGCTTGTGGAGCCCATCCACAGTTAATGTGTACACTGCCTGGTGGAGCCCATCCACATTTAATGTGTACACTGCCTGGTGGAGCCCATCCACAGTTAATGTGTACACTGACTGGTGGAGCCCATCCACAGTTAATGTGTACACTGCCTGGTGGAGCCCATCCACAGTTAATATGTACACTGCCTGGTGGAGCCCATCCACAGTTAATGTGTACACTGCCTGGTGGAGCCCATCCACAGTTAATATGTACACTGCCTGGTGGAGCCCATCCACAGTTAATGTGTACACTGCCTGGTGGAGCCCATCCACAGTTAATGTGTACACTGGCTGGTGGAGCCCATCCACAGTTAATATGTACACTGCCTGGTGGAGCCCATCCACAGTTAATATGTACACTGGATGGTGGAGCCCATCCACAGTTAATATGTACACTGCCTGGTGGAGCCCATCCACAGTTAATATGTACACTGCCTGGTCAAGCCCATCCAAAGTTAATATGTACACTGGCTGGTCAAGCCCATTCACAGTTAATATGTACACTGGCTGGTGAAGCCCATCCACATTTAATATGTACACTGCCTGGTCGAGCCCATCCACAGTTAATATGTACACTGGCTTGTGGAGCCCATCCACAGTTAATATGTACACTGGCTTGTGGAGCCCATCCACAGTTAATATATACACTGCCTGGTGGAGCCCATCCACAGTTAATATGTACACTGGTGGTGGAGCCCATCCACAGTTAATATGTACACTGCCTGGTGGAGCCCATCCACAGTTAATGTGTACACTGGCTGGTGGCGCTCACCCACAGTTAATCTGTACACTGCCTGGTGGAGCCCATCCACAGTTAATGTGTACACTGCCTGGTGGGGCCCACACAGTTAAGGTACACTCCTGGTGGCGCCCATTCACAGTTAATATGTACACTGCCTGGTCAAGCCCATCCACAGCTAATATGTACACTGGCTGGTGGCGCCCACCCACAGCTAATATGTACACTGGCTGGTGGCGCCCACCCACTGTTAATATGTACACTGCCTGGTGGAGCCCATCCACAGTTAATGTGTACACTGCCTGGTGGAGCCCATCCACAGTTAATGTGTACACTGCCTGGTGGCGCCCATCCACAGTTAATATGTACACTGCCTGGTCAAGCCCATCCACAGCTAATATGTACACTGGCTGGTGGCGCCCACCCACAGCTAATATGTATACTGGCTGGTGGCGCCCACCCACAGCTAATATGTACACTGGCTTGGTGGAGCCCAACCATGGTTAATATGTACACTGCCTGGTGGAGCAGATCCATAGTTAATGTCTACAATGGCTGGTGGAGCCCGTCCACAGTTAATAATTACACTGGCTGGTGGAGCCCATCCACGGTTAATGTGTACAATGGCTGGTGGAGCCCATCCACAGGTAATGTGTACACTGCCTGGTGGAGCCCATCCAGAGCTAATATGACACTGCCTAGTGGAGCCCATCCACAGTTAATATGTACACTACCTGGTGGAGGCCATCCACAGTTAATGTGTACACTGGCTGGTGGAGCCCATCCACAGTTAATATGTACACTGCCTGGTCAAGCCCATCCACAGTTAATATGTACACTGGCTGGTGGAGCCCATCCACAGTTAAGGTTTACACTGGCTGGTGGCGCCCACCCACAGTTAATATGTACACTGGCTGGTGGAGCCCATCCACAGTTAATATGTACACTGTCTGGTGGAGCCCATCCACAGTTAAGGTGTACACTGCCTGGTGGAGCCCATCCAGAGTTAATATGTACCATGCCTGGTGGAGCCCATCCACAGTTAATATGTACACTGGCTGGTGGAGCCCATCCACAGTTAATATGTACACTGCCTGGTGGAGCCCATCCACAGTTAATATAAACACTGGCTGGTGGAGCCCATCCACAGTTAATATATACACTGCCTGGTCAAGCTCATCCACAGTTAATATATACACTGCCTCATCAAGCCCATCCACAGTTAATATGTACACTGCCTGGAGGAGCCCATCCACAGTTAATATATACACCGCCTGATGGAGCCCATCCACAGTTAATATGTACACTGGCTGGTGGAGCCCATCCGCAGTTAATATATACACTGCCTGGTGGAGCCCATCCACAGTTAATGTGTACACTGCATGGTGGAGCCCATTCACAGTTAATGTGTACACTGCCTGGTGGAGCCCATCAACAGTTAATGTGTACACTGCCTGGTGGAGTCCATCCACAGTTAATGTATACACTGCCTGGTGGAGCCCATCCACAGTTAATGTGTACACTGCCTGGTGGAGCCCATTCACAGTTAATGTGTACACTGGCTGGTGGAGCCCATTCACAGTTAATGTTTACACTGGCTGGTGGAGCCCATCCACAGTTAATGTGTACACTGACTGGTGGAACCCATCCACCGTTAATATGTACACTGGCTGGTGGAGCCCATCCACAGTTGATATGTACACTGCATGGCGGAGCCCATCCATAGTTAATGTGTTCACTGCCTGGTGGAGCCCATCCACAGTTAATATGTACACTGCCTGGTCAAGCCCATCCAAAGTTAATATGTACACTGGCTGGTCAAGCCCATTCACAGTTAATATGTACACTGGCTGGTCAAGCCCATTCACATTTAATATGTACACTGCCTGGTGGAGCCCATCCACAGTTAATAAGTACCATGCCTGGTGGAGCCCATCCACAGTTAATATGTACACTGGCTGGTGGAGCCCATCCACAGTTAATATATACACTGCCTGGTGGAGCCCATCCACAGTTAATATATACACTGGATGGTGGAGCCCATCCACAGTTAATATGTACACTGCCTGGTGGAGCCCATCCACAGTTAATGTGTACACTGTCTGGTGGCGCTCACCCACAGTTAATCTGTACACTGCCTGGTGGAGCCCATCCACAGTTAATGTGTACACTGCCTGGTGGGGCCCATCCACAGTTAATGTGTACACTGCCTGGTGGCGCCCATTCACAGTTAATATGTACACTGCCTGGTCAAGCCCATCCACAGCTAATATGTACACTGGCTGGTGGCGCCCACCCACAGCTAATATGTACACTGGCTGGTGGCGCCCACCCACTGTTAATATGTACACTGCCTGGTGGAGCCCATCCACAGTTAATGTGTACACTGCCTGGTGGAGCCCATCCACAGTTAATGTGTACACTGCCTGGTGGCGCCCATCCACAGTTAATATGTACACTGCCTGGTCAAGCCCATCCACAGCTAATATGTACACTGGCTGGTGGCGCCCACCCACAGTTAATGTGTACACTGCCTGGTGGAGCCCATCTACAGTTAATATGTACACTGCCTGATGAAGCACATCCACAGTTAATGTGTACATTGCATAGTCAAGCCCATCCACAGTTAATGTGTACACTGCCTGGTGGAGCCCATCTACAGTTAATATGTACACTGCCTGGTGGAGCCCATCCACAGTTAATGTGTACACTGCCTGGTGGAGCCCATATACAGTTAATATGTACACTGCCTGATGAAGCACATCCACAGTTAATGTGTACATTGCATAGTCAAGCCTATCCACAGTTAATGTGTACACTGGCAGGTGGAGCCCATCCACCGTTAATATGTACACTGCCTGGTGGAGCCCATCCACAGTTAATATGTACACTGCATGGCGGAGCCCATCCATAGTTAATGTGTTCACTGCCTGGTGGAGCCCATCCACAGTTAATATGTACACTGCCTGGTCAAGCCCATCCAAAGTTAATATGTACACTGGCTGGTCAAGCCCATTCACAGTTAATATGTACACTGGCTGGTCAAGCCCATTCACATTTAATATGTACACTGCCTGGTGGAGCCCATCCACAGTTAATAAGTACCATGCCTGGTGGAGCCCATCCACAGTTAATATGTACACTGGCTGGTGGAGCCCATCCACAGTTAATATATACACTGCCTGGTGGAGCCCATCCACAGTTAATATATACACTGGATGGTGGAGCCCATCCACAGTTAATATGTACACTGCCTGGTGGAGCCCATCCACAGTTAATGTGTACACTGGCTGGTGGCGCTCACCCACAGTTAATCTGTACACTGCCTGGTGGAGCCCATCCACAGTTAATGTGTACACTGCCTGGTGGGGCCCATCCACAGTTAATGTGTACACTGCCTGGTGGCGCCCATTCACAGTTAATATGTACACTGCCTGGTCAAGCCCATCCACAGCTAATATGTACACTGGCTGGTGGCGCCCACCCACAGCTAATATGTACACTGGCTGGTGGCGCCCACCCACTGTTAATATGTACACTGCCTGGTGGAGCCCATCCACAGTTAATGTGTACACTGCCTGGTGGAGCCCATCCACAGTTAATGTGTACACTGCCTGGTGGCGCCCATCCACAGTTAATATGTACACTGCCTGGTCAAGCCCATCCACAGCTAATATGTACACTGGCTGGTGGCGCCCACCCACAGCTAATATGTATACTGGCTGGTGGCGCCCACCCACAGCTAATATGTACACTGGCTTGGTGGAGCCCAACCATGGTTAATATGTACACTGCCTGGTGGAGCAGATCCATAGTTAATGTCTACAATGGCTGGTGGAGCCCGTCCACAGTTAATAATTACACTGGCTGGTGGAGCCCATCCACGGTTAATGTGTACAATGGCTGGTGGAGCCCATCCACAGGTAATGTGTACACTGCCTGGTGGAGCCCATCCAGAGCTAATATGACACTGCCTAGTGGAGCCCATCCACAGTTAATATGTACACTACCTGGTGGAGGCCATCCACAGTTAATGTGTACACTGGCTGGTGGAGCCCATCCACAGTTAATATGTACACTGCCTGGTCAAGCCCATCCACAGTTAATATGTACACTGGCTGGTGGAGCCCATCCACAGTTAAGGTTTACACTGGCTGGTGGCGCCCACCCACAGTTAATATGTACACTGGCTGGTGGAGCCCATCCACAGTTAATATGTACACTGTCTGGTGGAGCCCATCCACAGTTAAGGTGTACACTGCCTGGTGGAGCCCATCCAGAGTTAATATGTACCATGCCTGGTGGAGCCCATCCACAGTTAATATGTACACTGGCTGGTGGAGCCCATCCACAGTTAATATGTACACTGCCTGGTGGAGCCCATCCACAGTTAATATATACACTGGCTGGTGGAGCCCATCCACAGTTAATATATACACTGCCTGGTCAAGCTCATCCACAGTTAATATATACACTGCCTCATCAAGCCCATCCACAGTTAATATGTACACTGCCTGGAGGAGCCCATCCACAGTTAATATATACACCGCCTGATGGAGCCCATCCACAGTTAATATGTACACTGGCTGGTGGAGCCCATCCGCAGTTAATATATACACTGCCTGGTGGAGCCCATCCACAGTTAATGTGTACACTGCATGGTGGAGCCCATTCACAGTTAATGTGTACACTGCCTGGTGGAGCCCATCAACAGTTAATGTGTACACTGCCTGGTGGAGTCCATCCACAGTTAATGTATACACTGCCTGGTGGAGCCCATCCACAGTTAATGTGTACACTGCCTGGTGGAGCCCATTCACAGTTAATGTGTACACTGGCTGGTGGAGCCCATTCACAGTTAATGTTTACACTGGCTGGTGGAGACCATCCACAGTTAATGTGTACACTGACTGGTGGAACCCATCCACCGTTAATATGTACACTGGCTGGTGGAGCCCATCCACAGTTGATATGTACACTGCCTGGTGGAGCCCATCCACAGTTAATATTTACACTGCCTGGTGGAGCCCATCCACAGTTAATATGTTCACTGCCTGGTGGAGCCCATCCACAGTTAATATGTACACTGCCTGGTGGAGCCCATCCACAGTTAATATGTACACTGCCTGGTGGAGCCCATCCACAGTTAATATATACACTGCCTGGTGGAGCCCGTCCACAGTTAATATGTACACGGCCTGGTGGAGCCCATCCACAGTTAATATGTACACTGGCTGGTCAAGCCCTTCCACAGTTAATATATACACTGCCTGGTGGAGCCCCTCCAGAGTAAATATGTACACTGCCTGGTGGAGCCCATCCACAGTTAATATGTACACTGCCTGGTGGAGCCCATCCACAGTTAATATGTACACTGCCTGGTGGAGCCCATCCACAGTTAATATGTACACTGGCTGGTGCAGCCCATCCAGAGTTAATATATACACTGCCTGGTGGAGCCCATCCACAGTTAATATGTACACTGCCTGGTCAAGCCCATTCACAGTTAATATGTACACTGCCTGGTGGAGCCCATCCACAGTTAATGTGTACACTGCCTGGTGGAACCCATCCACAGTTAATGAGTACACTGTCTGCTGGAGCCCATACACAGTTAAGGTGTACACTGGCTTGTGGAGCCCATTCATAGTTAATATGTACACTGACTGGTGGAGCCCATCCACAGTTAATATGTACACTGCCTGGTGGAGCCCATCCACAGTTAATGTGTACCGTGCCTGGTGGAGCCCATCCACAGTTAATGTGTAAACTGCCTGGTGGAGCCCATCTACAGTTAATATGTACACTGCCTGTTGGAGCCCATCCACAGTTAATGTGTACACTGCCTGATGAAGCCCATCCACAGTTAATGTGTACATTGCATGGTCAAGCCCATCCACAGTTAATGTGTACACTGGCTGGTGGAGCCCATCCACAGTTAATATGTACACTGCCTGGTCAAGCCCATCCACAGTTAATATGTACACTGGCTGGTCAAGCCCATTCACAGTTAATATGTACACTGGCTGGTCAAGCCCATTCACAGTTAATATGTACACTGCCTGGTGGAGCCCATCCACAGTTAATGTGTACACTGTCTGGTGGAATCCATCCACAGTTAATGAGTACACTGGCTGGTGGAGCCCATCCACAGTTAAGGTGTACACTGGCGTGTGGAGCCCATTCACAGTTAATATGTACACTGCCTGGTGGAGCCCATCCACAGTTAATATGTACACTGCCTGGTGGAGGCCATCCACAGTTAATGTGTACCGTGCCTGGTGAAGCCCATCCACAATTAATATGTACCGTACCTGGTGGAGCCCATCCACAGTTAATATGTACCGTGCCTGGTGAAGCCCATCCACAGTTAATATGTACCATGCCTGGTGGAGCCCATCCACAGTTAATATGTACCATGCCTGGTGGAGCCCATCCACAGTTAATGTATACACTGCCTGGTGGAGCCCATCTACAGTTAATATGTACACTGCCTGTTGGAGCCCATCCACAGTTAATGTGTACACTGCCTGATGAAGCCCATCCACAGTTAATGTGTACATTGCATGCTCAAGCCCATCCACAGTTAATGTGTTCACTGGCTGGTGGAGCCCATCCACAGTTAATATGTACACTGCCTTGTCAAGCCCATCCACAGTTAATATGTACACGGGCTGGTCAAGCCCATTCACAGTTAATATGTACACTGGCTGGTCAAGCCCATTCACAGTTAATATGTACACTGCCTGGTGGAGCCCATACACAGTTAATGTGTACACTGCCTGGTGGAGCCCATCCACAGTTAATGTGTACACTGGCTGGTGGAGCCCATCCAGAGTTAATATGTACACTGGCTGGTGGAGCCCATCCACAGTTAATATGTACACTGGCTGGTGGCGCCCATCCACAGTTAATATGTACACTGGCTGGTGGTGCCCATCCATAGTTAATGTGTACATTGCCTGGTGGAGCCCATCCACAGTTAATGTGTACACTGCCTGGTGGAGCCCATCTACAGTTAATATGTACACTGCCTGGTGGAGCCCATCCATAGTTAATATGTACACTGCCTGGTGGAGCCCATCCACAGCTAATATGTACACTGGCTGGTGGAGCCCATCCACAGTTAATATGTACACTGCCTGATGAAGCCCATCCACAGTTAATGTGTACACTGCCTGATGAAGCCCATCCACAGTTAATGTGTACACTGCCTGATGAAGCCCATCCACAGTTAATGTGTACACTGCCTGTTGGAGCCCATCCACAGTTAATGTGTACACTGCCTGTTGGAGCCCATCCACAGTTAATGTGTACACTGCCTGATGAAGCCCATCCACAGTTAATGTGTACACTGCCTGGTGGAGCCCATCCACAGCTAATATGTACACTGGCTGGTGAATCCCATCCACAGTTAATGTATACACTGCTTGGTGAATCCCATCCACCGTTAATATGGTACCGTGGCTGGTGGAGCCCATCCACAGTTAATATGTACCCTGCCTGGTGGATCCCAACCACAGTACAGTAAATGTGTACACTGGGTGGTGGAGCCCATCCACAGTTAAAGTGTTCACTGTCTGGAGGAGCCCATCCACAGGTAATATGTACACTGCCTGGTCAAACCCATCCACAGTTAATACGTATACTGGCTGGTGGCGCCCATCCACAGTTAATGTGTACACTGTCTGGTGGAGCCCATCCACAGTTAATGTTTACACTGCCTGGTGGAGCCCATCCACAGTTAATATGTACACTGGCTGGTGGATGCCATCCACAGTTAATATGTTCACTGCCGGGTGGAGCCCATCCACAATTAATATGTACACTGCCTGGTGGAGCCCATCCACAGTTAATGTGTACACTGCCTAGTGGAGCCCATCCACAGTTAATGTATACACTGGCTGGTGGAGCCCATCCACAGTTAATGTGTACACTGCCTGGTCAAGCCGATCCACAGTTAATGTATACACTGGCTGGTGGAGCCCATCCATAGTTAATGTATACACTGCCTGGTCAAGCCCATCCACAGTTAATGTATACACTGGCTGGTGGAGCCCATCCATAGTTAATGTATACACTGCCTGGTCAAGCCCATCCACAGTTAATGTATACACTGGCTGGTGGAGCCCATCCACAGTTAATGTGTACACTGCCTGGTCAAGCCCATCCACAGTTAATGTGTACACTGCCTGGTCAAGCCCATCCATAGTTAATGTATACACTGGCTGGTGGAGCCCATCCACAGTTAATGTGTACACTGCCTGGTCAAGCCCATCCACAGTAATATGTACACTGGCTGGTGGAGCCCATCCATAGTTAATGTGTACACTGGCTGGTCAAGCCCATCCACCACAGTTAATATGACACTGCCTGGTGGAGCCCATCCACAATTAATATGTACACTGGCTGGTGGAGCCCATCCACAGTTAATATGTACACTGGCTGGTGGAGCCCATCCACAGTTAATGTGTACAATGGCTGGTGGAGCCCATCCACAGTTAATGTGTACACTGCCTGGTGGAGCCCATTCAGAGCTAATATGACACTGTATGGTGGAGCCCATCCACAGTTAATATGTACACTGCTTGGTGGAGCCCATCCATAGTTAATGTGTACACTGTCTGATCAATCCCATCCACCACAGATAATATGATACTGCCTGGTGGAGCCCATCCATAGTTAATATGTACACTGCCTGGTGGAGCCCATCCACAGTTAATGTATACACTGGCTGGTGGAGCCCATCCACAGTTAATGTGTACACTGCCTGGTCAAGCCGATCCACAGTTAATATGTACACTGGCTGGTGGATCCCATCCACAGTTAATGTATACACTGGCTGGTGGAGCCCATCCACAGTTAATGTGTACACTGCCTGGTCAAGCCCATCCACAGTTAATGTGTACACTGCCTGGTCAAGCCCATCCATAGTTAATGTATACACTGGCTGGTGGAGCCCATCCACAGTTAATGTGTACACTGCCTGGTCAAGCCCATCCACAGTAATATGTACACTGGCTGGTGGAGCCCATCCATAGTTAATGTGTACACTGGCTGGTCAAGCCCATCCACCACAGTTAATATGACACTGCCTGGTGGAGCCCATCCACAATTAATATGTACACTGGCTGGTGGAGCCCATCCACAGTTAATATGTACACTGGCTGGTCAAGCCCATCCACAGTTAATATATACACTGGCTGGTGGATCCCATCCACAGTTAATATGTACACTGCCTGGTGGAGCCCATTCACAGTTAATATGTACACTGCCTGGTGGAGCCCATCCACATTTAATGTTTACACTGCCTGGTGGAGCCCATCCACAGTTAATATGTACACTGACTGGTGGAGCCCATCCACAGTTAATATGTACACTGGCTGGTGGATCCCATCCACAGTTAATATTTACACTGCCTGGTGGAGCCCATCCACAGTTAATATGTACACGGCCTGGTGGAGCCCATCCACAGTTAATGTGTACACTGCCTAGTGGAGCCCATCCACAGTTAATGTATACACTGGCTGGTGGAGCCCATCCAAAGTTAATGTATACACTGCCTGGTCAAGCCCATCCACAGTTAATGTATACACTGGCTGGTGGAGCCCATCCACAGTTAATGTGTACACTGCCTGGTCAAGCCCATCCACAGTTAATGTGTACACTGCCTGGTCAAGCCCATCCATAGTTAATGTATACACTGGCTGGTGGAGCCCATCCACAGTTAATGTGTACACTGCCTGGTCAAGCCCATCCACAGTTAATATGTACACTGGCTGGTGGAGCCCATCCATAGTTAATGTGTACACTGGCTGGTGGAGCCCATCCACAGTTAATGTATATACTGCCTGGTGGAGCCCATCCACAGTTAATGTGTACACTGCCTGGTCAAGCCCATCCACAGTTAATGTGTACACTGCCTGGTCAAGCCCATCCACAGTTAATGTATACACTGCCTGGTGGAGCCCATCCACAGTTAATGTGTACACTGCCTGGTCAAGCCCATCCACAGTTAATATGTACACTGGCTGGTGGAGCCCATCCATAGTTAATGTGTACACTGGCTGGTCGAGCCCATCCACCAGTTAATATGACACTGCCTGGTGGAGCCCATCCACAATTAATATGTACACTGGCTGGTGGAGCCCATCCACAGTTAATATGTACACTGGCTGGTGGAGCCCATCCACAGTTAATGTGTACAATGGCTGGTGGAGCCCATCCACAGTTAATGTGTACACTGCCTGGTGGAGCCCATTCAGAGCTAATATGACACTGTATGGTGGAGCCCATCCACAGTTAATATGTACACTGCTTGGTGGAGCCCATCCATAGTTAATGTGTACACTGTCTGATCAATCCCATCCACCACAGATAATATGATACTGCCTGGTGGAGCCCATCCATAGTTAATATGTACACTGCCTGGTGGAGCCCATCCACAGTTAATGTATACACTGGCTGGTGGAGCCCATCCACAGTTAATGTGTACACTGCCTGGTCAAGCCGATCCACAGTTAATATGTACACTGGCTGGTGGATCCCATCCACAGTTAATGTATACACTGGCTGGTGGAGCCCATCCACAGTTAATGTGTACACTGCCTGGTCAAGCCCATCCACAGTTAATGTGTACACTGCCTGGTCAAGCCCATCCATAGTTAATGTATACACTGGCTGGTGGAGCCCATCCACAGTTAATGTGTACACTGCCTGGTCAAGCCCATCCACAGTAATATGTACACTGGCTGGTGGAGCCCATCCATAGTTAATGTGTACACTGGCTGGTCAAGCCCATCCACCACAGTTAATATGACACTGCCTGGTGGAGCCCATCCACAATTAATATGTACACTGGCTGGTGGAGCCCATCCACAGTTAATATGTACACTGGCTGGTCAAGCCCATCCACAGTTAATATATACACTGGCTGGTGGATCCCATCCACAGTTAATATGTACACTGCCTGGTGGAGCCCATTCACAGTTAATATGTACACTGCCTGGTGGAGCCCATCCACATTTAATGTTTACACTGCCTGGTGGAGCCCATCCACAGTTAATATGTACACTGACTGGTGGAGCCCATCCACAGTTAATATGTACACTGGCTGGTGGATCCCATCCACAGTTAATATTTACACTGCCTGGTGGAGCCCATCCACAGTTAATATGTACACGGCCTGGTGGAGCCCATCCACAGTTAATGTGTACACTGCCTAGTGGAGCCCATCCACAGTTAATGTATACACTGGCTGGTGGAGCCCATCCAAAGTTAATGTATACACTGCCTGGTCAAGCCCATCCACAGTTAATGTATACACTGGCTGGTGGAGCCCATCCACAGTTAATGTGTACACTGCCTGGTCAAGCCCATCCACAGTTAATGTGTACACTGCCTGGTCAAGCCCATCCATAGTTAATGTATACACTGGCTGGTGGAGCCCATCCACAGTTAATGTGTACACTGCCTGGTCAAGCCCATCCACAGTTAATATGTACACTGGCTGGTGGAGCCCATCCATAGTTAATGTGTACACTGGCTGGTGGAGCCCATCCACAGTTAATGTATACACTGCCTGGTGGAGCCCATCCACAGTTAATGTATACACTGCCTGGTGGAGCCCATCCACAGTTAATGTGTACACTGCCTGGTGGAGCCCATCCACAGTTAATATGTACACTGCCTGGTGGAGCCCATCCACAGTTAATATGTACACTGCCTGGTGGAGCCCATCCACAGTTAATATGTACACTGGCTGGTGGAGCCCATCCACAGTTAATGTGTACACTGCCTGGTGGAGCCCATCCACAGTTAATGTGTACACTGCCTGGTCAAGCCCATCCACAGTTAATATGTACACTGGCTGGTGGAGCCCATCCATAGTTAATGTGTACACTGCCTGGTGGAGCCCATCCACAGTTAATATGTACACTGCCTGGTGGAGCCCATCCACAGTTAATGTGTACACTGGCTGGTGGAGCCCATCCACAGTTAATATGTACACTGCCTGGTGGAGCCCATCCACAGTTAATATGTACACTGCCTGGTGGAGCCCATCCACAGTTAATGTGTACACTGCCTGGTGGAGCCCATTCACAGTTAATATGTACACTGGCTGGTGGAGCCCATCCACAGTTAATGTGTACACTGCCTGGTGGAGCCCATCCACAGTTAATGTGTACACTGCCTGGTGGAGCCCATCCACAGTTAATGTGTACACTGCCTGGTGGAGCCCATCCACAGTTAATATGTACACTGCCTGGTGGAGCCCATCCACAGTTAATGTGTACACTGGCTGGTGGAGCCCATCCATAGTTAATATGTACACTGCCTGGTGGAGCCCATCCACAGTTAATATGTACACTGCCTGGTGGAGCCCATCCACAGTTAATATGTACACTGCCTGGTGGAGCCCATCCACAGTTAATATGTACACTGCCTGGTGGAGCCCATCCACAGTTAATGTGTACACTGCCTGGTGGAGCCCATCCACAGTTAATATGTACACTGCCTGGTGGAGCCCATCCACAGTTAATATGTACACTGGCTGGTGGAGCCCATCCACAGTTAATGTGTACACTGGCTGGTGGAGCCCATCCACAGTTAATATGTACACTGGCTGGTGGAGCCCATCCACAGTTAATATGTACACTGCCTGGTGGAGCCCATCCATAGTTAATGTGTACACTGCCTGGTGGAGCCCATCCACAGTTAATGTGTACACTGCCTGGTCAAGCCCATCCACAGTTAATATGTACACTGGCTGGTGGATCCCATCCACAGTTAATATGTACACTGCCTGGTGGAGCCCATCCACAGTTAATGTGTACACTGCCTGGTGGAGCCCATCCACAGTTAATGTATACACTGGCTGGTGGAGCCCATCCACAGTTAATGTGTACACTGCCTGGTCAAGCCCATCACAGTTATATGTACATTGCCGGTGGAGCCCATCCACAGTTAATGTGTACACTGCCTGGTGAGCCCATCCATAGTTAATGTATACACTGGCTGGTGGAGCCCATCCACAGTTAATGTGTACACTGCCTGGTCAAGCCCATCCACAGTTAATATGTACACTGGCTGGTGGAGCCCATCCATAGTTAATGTGTACACTGGCTGGTGGAGCCCATCCACAGTTAATGTATATACTGCCTGGTGGAGCCCATCCACAGTTAATGTGTACACTGCCTGGTCAAGCCCATCCACATTTAATGTGTACACTGCCTGGTCAAGCCCATCCATAGTTAATGTATACACTGGCTGGTGGAGCCCATCCACAGTTAATGTGTACACTGCCTGGTCAAGCCCATCCACAGTTAATATGTACACTGGCTGGTGGAGCCCATCCATAGTTAATGTGTACACTGGCTGGTGGAGCCCATCCACAGTTAATGTATATACTGCCTGGTGGAGCCCATCCACAGTTAATGTGTACATTGCCTGGTCAAGCCCATCCACAGTTAATATGTACACTGCCTGGTGGAGCCCATCCACAGTAAATGTATACACTGGCTGGTGGAGCCCATCCATGGTTAATATGTACACTGCCTGGTGGAGCCCATCCACAGTTAATATATACACTGCCTGGTCAAACCCATCCACAGTTAATACATATACTGGCTGGTGGTGCCCATCCACAATTAATGTGTACACTGCCTGGTGGAGCCCATCCACAGTTAATGTTTACACTGCCTGGTGGAGCCCATCCACAGTTAATATGTACACTGGCTGGTCAAGCCCATCCACAGTTAATATGTACACTGGCTGGTGGATCCCATCCACAGTTAATATGTACACTGCCTGGTGGAGCCTATCCACAGTTAATATGTACACTGCCTGGTGGAGCCCATCCACATTTAATGTTTACACTGCCTGGTGGAGCCCATCCACAGTTAATGTGTACACTGCCTGATGAAGCCCATCCACAGTTAATGTGTACACTGCCTGGTGGAGCCCATCCACAGCTAATATGTACACTGGCTGGTGGAGCCCATCCACAGTTAATGTATACACTGCTTGGTGGATCCCATCCACCGTTAATATGGTACCGTGCCTGGTGGAGCCCATCCACAGTTAATATGTACACTGCCTGGTGGATCCCATCCACAGTACATTAAATGTGTAAACTGGGTGGTGCAGCCCATCCACAGTTAATGTGTTCACTGCCTGGAGGAGCTCATCCACAGTTAATGTGTACACTGCATGGTGGAGCCCATCCACAGTTAATGTGTACACTGGCTGGTGGAGCCCATCCACAGTTAATATGTACACTGGCTGGTGGATCCCATCCACAGTTAATGTGTACAATGGCTGGTGGAGCCCATCCACAGTTAATGTGTACACTGCCTGGTGTAGCCCATTCAGAGCTAATATGACACTGCATGGTGGAGCCCATACACAGTTAATATGTACACTGCCTGGTGGAGCCCATCCATAGTTAATGTGTACACTGTCTGATCAAGCCCATCCACCACAGATAATATGATACTGCCTGGTGGAGCCCATCCATAGTTAATATGTACACTGCCTGGTGGAGCCAACCATCCACAGTTAATATGTACACTGCCTGGTCAAACCCATCCACAGTTAATACATATACTGGCTGGTGGTGCCCATCCACAGTTAATGTGTACACTGCCTGGTGGAGCCCATCCACAGTTAATGTGTACACTGGCTGGTGGAGCCCATCCACAGTTAATATGTACACTGGCTGGTGGAGCCCATCCACAGTTAATGTGTACAATGGCTGGTGGAGCCCATCCACAGTTAATGTGTACACTGCCTGTTGTAGCCCATTCAGAGCTAATATGACACTGCATGGTGGAGCCCATCCACAGTTAATATGTACACTGCCTGGTGGAGCCCATCCATAGTTAATGTGTACACTGTCTGATCAAGCCCATCCACCACAGATAATATGATACTGCCTGGTGGAGCCCATCCATAGTTAATATGTACACTGCCTGGTGGAGCCCATCCACAGTTAATATGTACACTGCCTGGTCAAACCCATCCACAGTTAATACATATACTGGCTGGTGGTGCCCATCCACAGTTAATGTGTACACTGCCTGGTGGAGCCCATCCACAGTTAATGTTTACACTGCCTGGTGGAGCCCATCCACAGTTAATATGTACACTGGCTGGTCAAGCCCATCCACAGTTAATATGTACACTGGCTGGTGGATCCCATCCACAGTTAATATGTACACTGCCTGGTGGAGCCCATTCACAGTTAATATGTACACTGCCTGGTGGAGCCCATCCACATTTAATGTTTACACTGCCTGGTGGAGCTCATCCACAGTTAATATGTACACTGGCTGGTCAAGCCCATCCACAGTTAATATGTACACTGGCTGGTGGATCCCATCCACAGTTAATATGTACACTGCCTGGTGGAGCCCATCCACAGTTAATATGTACACGGCCTGGTGGAGCCCATCCACAGTTAATGTGTACACTGCCTAGTGGAGCCCATCCACAGTTAATGTATACACTGGCTGGTGGAGCCCATCCACAGTTAATGTATACACTGCCTGGTCAAGCCCATCCACAGTTAATTTATACACTGGCTGGAGGAGCCCATCCACAGTTAATGTGTACACTGCCTGGTCAAGCCCATCCACATTTAATGTGTACACTGCCTGGTCAAGCCCATCCATAGTTAATGTATACACTGGCTGGTGGAGCCCATCCACAGTTAATGTGTACACTGCCTGGTCAAGCCCATCCACAGTTAATATGTACACTGGCTGGTGGAGCCCATCCATAGTTAATGTGTACACTGGCTGGTGGAGCCCATCCACAGTTAATGTATACACTGGCTGGTGGAGCCCATCCATAGTTAATATGTACACTGCCTGGTGGAGCCCATCCACAGTTAATATGTACACTGCCTGGTCAAACCCATCCACAGTTAATACATATACTGGCTGGTGGTGCCCATCCACAGTTAATGTGTACACTGCCTGGTGGAGCCCATCCACAGTTAATGTTTACACTGCCTGGTGGAGCCCATCCACAGTTAATATGTACACGGGCTGGTCAAGCCCATCCACAGTTAATATGTACACTGGCTGGTGGATCCCATCCACAGTTAATATGTACACTGCCTGGTGGAGCCTATCCACAGTTAATATGTACACTGCCTGGTGGAGCCCATCCACATTTAATGTTTACACTGCCTGGTGGAGCCCATCCACAGTTAATGTGTACACTGCCTGATGAAGCCCATCCACAGTTAATGTGTACCCTGCCTGGTGGAGCCCATCCACAGTTAATGTATACACTGCTTGGTGGATCCCATCCACCGTTAATATGGTACCGTGCCTGGTGGAGCCCATCCACAGTTAATATGTACACTGCCTGGTGGATCCCATCCACAGTACATTAAATGTGTACACTGGGTGGTGCAGCCCATCCACAGTTAATGTGTTCACTGCCTGGAGGAGCCCATCCACAGTTAATGTGTACACTGCCTGGTGGAGCCCATCCACAGTTAATGTGTACACTGGCTGGTGGAGCCCATCCACAGTTAATATGTACACTGGCTGGTGGAGCCCATCCACAGTTAATGTGTACAATGGCTGGTGGAGCCCATCCACAGTTAATGTGTACACTGCCTGGTGTAGCCCATTCAGAGCTAATATGACACTGCATGGTGGAGCCCATCCACAGTTAATATGTACACTGCCTGGTCAAGCCCATCCACAGTTAATATGTACACTGGCTGGTGGAGCCCATCCACAGTTAATGTATACACTGGCTGGTGGAGCCCATCCATAGTTAATATGTACACTGCCTGGTGGAGCCCATTCACAGTTAATGTGTACACTGGCTGGTGGAGCCCATTCACAGTTAATGTTTACACTGGCTGGTGGAGCCCATCCACAGTTAATGTGTACACTGACTGGTGGAACCCATCCACCGTTAATATGTACACTGGCTGGTGGAGCCCATCCACAGTTGATATGTACACTGCCTGGTGGAGCCCATCCACAGTTAATATTTACACTGCCTGGTGGAGCCCATCCATAGTTAATATGTACACTGCCTGGTGGAGCCCATCCACAGTTAATATGTACACTGCCTGGTCAACCCATCCACAGTTAATACATATACTGGCTGGTGGTGCCCATCCACAGTTAATGTGTACACTGCCTGGTGGAGCCCATCCACAGTTAATGTTTACACTGCCTGGTGGAGCCCATCCACAGTTAATATGTACACTGGCTGGTCAAGCCCATCCACAGTTAATATGTACACTGGCTGGTGGATCCCATCCACAGTTAATATGTACACTGCCTGGTGGAGCCTATCCACAGTTAATATGTACACTGCCTGGTGGAGCCCATCCACATTTAATGTTACACTGCCTGGTGGAGCCCATCCACAGTTAATGTGTACACTGCCTGATGAAGCCCATCCACAGTTAATGTGTACCCTGCCTGGTGGAGCCCATCCACAGTTAATGTATACACTGCCTGGTGGAGCCCATCCACAGTTAATATGTACACTGCCTGGTCAAACCCATCCACAGTTAATACATATACTGGCTGGTGGTGCCCATCCACAGTTAATGTGTACACTGCCTGGTGGAGCCCATCCACAGTTAATGTTTACACTGCCTGGTGGAGCCCATCCACAGTTAATATGTACACTGGCTGGTCAAGCCCATCCATAGTTAATGTGTACACTGGCTGGTGGAGCCCATCCACAGTTAATGTATATACTGCCTGGTGGAGCCCATCCACAGTTAATGTGTACACTTCCTGGACAAGCCCATCCACAGTTAATATGTACACTGCCTGGTCAAGCCCATCCACAGTTAATATGTACACTGCCTGGTGGAGCCCATCCACAGTTAATGTGTACACTGCCTGGTGGAGACCATCCACAGTTAATGTATACACTGGCTGGTGGAGCCCATCCAGTTAATGTGTACACTGCCTGGTCAAACCCATCCACAGTTAATATGTACACTGGCTGGTGGCGCCCATCCACAGTTAATATGTACACTGCCTGGTGGAGCCCATCCACAGTTAATATGTACACTGCCTGGTCAAACCCATCCACAGTTAATACATATACTGGCTGGTGGTGCCCATCCACAGTTAATGTGTACACTGCCTGGTGGAGCCCATCCACAGTTAATGTTTACACTGCCTGGTGGAGCCCATCCACAGTTAATATGTACACTGGCTGGTCAAGCCCATCCACAGTTAATATGTACACTGGCTGGTGGATCCCATCCACAGTTAATATGTACACTGCCTGGTGGAGCCTATCCACAGTTAATATGTACACTGCCTGGTGGAGCCCATCCACATTGAATGTTTACACTGCCTGGTGGAGCCCATCCACAGTTAATGTGTACACTGCCTGATGAAGCCCATCCACAGTTAATGTGTACCCTGCCTGGTGGAGCCCATCCACAGTTAATGTATACACTGCTTGGTGGATCCCATCCACCGTTAATATGGTACCGTGCCTGGTGGAGCCCATCCACAGTTAATATGTACACTGCCTGGTGGATCCCATCCACAGTACATTAAATGTGTACACTGGGTGGTGCAGCCCATCCACAGTTAATGTGTTCACTGCCTGGAGGAGCCCATCCACAGTTAATGTGTACACTGCCTGGTGGAGCCCATCCACAGTTAATGTGTACACTGGCTGGTGGAGCCCATCCACAGTTAATATGTACACTGGCTGGTGGAGCCCATCCACAGTTAATGTGTACAATGGCTGGTGGAGCCCATCCACAGTTAATGTGTACACTGCCTGGTGTAGCCCATTCAGAGCTAATATGACACTGCATGGTGGAGCCCATCCACAGTTAATATGTACACTGCCTGGTCAAGCCCATCCACAGTTAATATGTACACTGGCTGGTGGAGCCCATCCATAGTTAATATGTACACTGGCTGGTGGAGCCCATCCACAGTTAATGTATACACTGGCTGGTGGAGCCCATCCATAGTTAATATGTACACTGCCTGGTGGAGCCCATTCACAGTTAATGTGTACACTGGCTGGTGGAGCCCATTCACAGTTAATGTTTACACTGGCTGGTGGAGCCCATCCACAGTTAATGTGTACACTGACTGGTGGAACCCATCCACCGTTAATATGTACACTGGCTGGTGGAGCCCATCCACAGTTGATATGTACACTGCCTGGTGGAGCCCATCCACAGTTAATATTTACACTGCCTGGTGGAGCCCATCCATAGTTAATATGTACACTGCCTGGTGGAGCCCATCCACAGTTAATATGTACACTGCCTGGTCAAACCCATCCACAGTTAATACATATACTGGCTGGTGGTGCCCATCCACAGTTAATGTGTACACTGCCTGGTGGAGCCCATCCACAGTTAATGTTTACACTGCCTGGTGGAGCCCATCCACAGTTAATATGTACACTGGCTGGTCAAGCCCATCCACAGTTAATATGTACACTGGCTGGTGGATCCCATCCACAGTTAATATGTACACTGCCTGGTGGAGCCTATCCACAGTTAATATGTACACTGCCTGGTGGAGCCCATCCACATTTAATGTTTACACTGCCTGGTGGAGCCCATCCACAGTTAATGTGTACACTGCCTGATGAAGCCCATCCACAGTTAATGTGTACCCTGCCTGGTGGAGCCCATCCACAGTTAATGTATACACTGCCTGGTGGAGCCCATCCACAGTTAATATGTACACTGCCTGGTCAAACCCATCCACAGTTAATACATATACTGGCTGGTGGTGCCCATCCACAGTTAATGTGTACACTGCCTGGTGGAGCCCATCCACAGTTAATGTTTACACTGCCTGGTGGAGCCCATCCACAGTTAATATGTACACTGGCTGGTCAAGCCCATCCACAGTTAATATGTACACTGGCTGGTGGAGCCCATCCACAGTTAATGTGTACACTGCCTGGTCAAGCCCATCCACAGTTAATATGTACACTGGCTGGTGGAGCCCATCCATAGTTAATGTGTACACTGGCTGGTGGAGCCCATCCACAGTTAATGTATATACTGCCTGGTGGAGCCCATCCACAGTTAATGTGTACACTGCCTGGTCAAGCCCATCCACATTTAATGTGTACACTGCCTGGTCAAGCCCATCCATAGTTAATGTATACACTGGCTGGTGGAGCCCATCCACAGTTAATGTGTACACTGCCTGGTCAAGCCCATCCACAGTTAATATGTACACTGGCTGGTGGAGCCCATCCATAGTTAATGTGTACACTGGCTGGTGGAGCCCATCCACAGTTAATGTATACACTGGCTGGTGGAGCCCATCCATAGTTAATATGTACACTGCCTGGTGGAGCCCATCCACAGTTAATATGTACACTGCCTGGTCAAACCCATCCACAGTTAATACATATACTGGCTGGTGGTGCCCATCCACAGTTAATGTGTACACTGCCTGGTGGAGCCCATCCACAGTTAATGTTTACACTGCCTGGTGGAGCCCATCCACAGTTAATATGTACACTGGCTGGTCAAGCCCATCCACAGTTAATATGTACACTGGCTGGTGGATCCCATCCACAGTTAATATGTACACTGCCTGGTGGAGCCTATCCACAGTTAATATGTACACTGCCTGGTGGAGCCCATCCACATTTAATGTTTACACTGCCTGGTGGAGCCCATCCACAGTTAATGTGTACACTGCCTGATGAAGCCCATCCACAGTTAATGTGTACCCTGCCTGGTGGAGCCCATCCACAGTTAATGTATACACTGCTTGGTGGATCCCATCCACCGTTAATATGGTACCGTGCCTGGTGGAGCCCATCCACAGTTAATATGTACACTGCCTGGTGGATCCCATCCACAGTACATTAAATGTGTACACTGGGTGGTGCAGCCCATCCACAGTTAATGTGTTCACTGCCTGGAGGAGCCCATCCACAGTTAATGTGTACACTGCCTGGTGGAGCCCATCCACAGTTAATGTGTACACTGGCTGGTGGAGCCCATCCACAGTTAATATGTACACTGGCTGGTGGAGCCCATCCACAGTTAATGTGTACAATGGCTGGTGGAGCCCATCCACAGTTAATGTGTACACTGCCTGGTGTAGCCCATTCAGAGCTAATATGACACTGCATGGTGGAGCCCATCCACAGTTAATATGTACACTGCCTGGTCAAGCCCATCCACAGTTAATATGTACACTGGCTGGTGGAGCCCATCCACAGTTAATGTATACACTGGCTGGTGGAGCCCATCCATAGTTAATATGTACACTGCCTGGTGGAGCCCATTCACAGTTAATGTGTACACTGGCTGGTGGAGCCCATTCACAGTTAATGTTTACACCGGCTGGTGGAGCCCATCCACAGTTAATGTGTACACTGACTGGTGGAGCCCATCCACAGTTAATATTTACACTGCCTGGTGGAGCCCATCCATAGTTAATATGTACACTGCCTGGTGGAGCCCATCCACAGTTAATATGTACACTGCCTGGTCAAACCCATCCACAGTTAATACATATACTGGCTGGTGGTGCCCATCCACAGTTAATGTGTACACTGCCTGGTGGAGCCCATCCACAGTTAATGTTTACACTGCCTGGTGGAGCCCATCCACAGTTAATATGTACACTGGCTGGTCAAGCCCATCCACAGTTAATATGTACACTGGCTGGTGGATCCCATCCACAGTTAATATGTACACTGCCTGGTGGAGCCTATCCACAGTTAATATGTACACTGCCTGGTGGAGCCCATCCACATTTAATGTTTACACTGCCTGGTGGAGCCCATCCACAGTTAATGTGTACACTGCCTGATGAAGCCCATCCACAGTTAATGTGTACCCTGCCTGGTGGAGCCCATCCACAGTTAATGTATACACTGCCTGGTGGAGCCCATCCACAGTTAATATGTACACTGCCTGGTCAAACCCATCCACAGTTAATACATATACTGGCTGGTGGTGCCCATCCACAGTTATTGTGTACACTGCCTGGTGGAGCCCATCCACAGTTAATGTTTACACTGCCTGGTGGAGCCCATCCACAGTTAATATGTACACTGGCTGGTCAAGCCCATCCACAGTTAATATGTACACTGGCTGGTGGAGCCCATCCACAGTTAATGTGTACACTGCCTGGTCAAGCCCATCCACAGTTAATATGTACACTGGCTGGTGGAGCCCATCCATAGTTAATGTGTACACTGGCTGGTGGAGCCCATCCACAGTTAATGTATATACTGCCTGGTGGAGCCCATCCACAGTTAATGTGTACACTTCCTGGTCAAGCCCATCCACAGTTAATATGTACACTGCCTGGTCAAGCCCATCCACAGTTAATATGTACACTGCCTGGTGGAGCCCATCCACAGTTAATGTGTACACTGCCTGGTGGAGACCATCCACAGTTAATGTATACACTGGCTGGTGGAGCCCATCCAGTTAATGTGTACACTGCCTGGTCAAACCCATCCACAGTTAATATGTACACTGGCTGGTGGCGCCCATCCACAGTTAATATGTACACTGCCTGGTGGAGCCCATCCACAGTTAATATGTACACTGCCTGGTCAAACCCATCCACAGTTAATACATATACTGGCTGGTGGTGCCCATCCACAGTTAATGTGTACACTGCCTGGTGGAGCCCATCCACAGTTAATGTTTACACTGCCTGGTGGAGCCCATCCACAGTTAATATGTACACTGGCTGGTCAAGCCCATCCACAGTTAATATGTACACTGGCTGGTGGATCCCATCCACAGTTAATATGTACACTGCCTGGTGGAGCCTATCCACAGTTAATATGTACACTGCCTGGTGGAGCCCATCCACATTGAATGTTTACACTGCCTGGTGGAGCCCATCCACAGTTAATGTGTACACTGCCTGATGAAGCCCATCCACAGTTAATGTGTACCCTGCCTGGTGGAGCCCATCCACAGTTAATGTATACACTGCTTGGTGGATCCCATCCACCGTTAATATGGTACCTTGCCTGGTGGAGCCCATCCACAGTTAATATGTACACTGCCTGGTGGATCCCATCCACAGTACATTAAATGTGTACACTGGGTGGTGCAACCCATCCACAGTTAATGTGTTCACTGCCTGGAGGAGCCCATCCACAGTTAATGTGTACACTGCCTGGTGGAGCCCATCCACAGTTAATGTGTACACTGGCTGGTGGAGCCCATCCACAGTTAATATGTACACTGGCTGGTGGAGCCCATCCACAGTTAATGTGTACAATGGCTGGTGGAGCCCATCCACAGTTAATGTGTACACTGCCTGGTGTAGCCCATTCAGAGCTAATATGACACTGCATGGTGGAGCCCATCCACAGTTAATATGTACACTGCCTGGTCAAGCCCATCCACAGTTAATATGTACACTGGCTGGTGGAGCCCATCCATAGTTAATGTGTACACTGGCTGGTGGAGCCCATCCACAGTTAATGTATACACTGGCTGGTGGAGCCCATCCATAGTTAATATGTACACTGCCTGGTGGAGCCCATTCACAGTTAATGTGTACACTGGCTGGTGGAGCACATTCACAGTTAATGTTTACACTGGCTGGTGGAGCCCATCCACAGTTAATGTGTACACTGACTGGTGGAACCCATCCACCGTTAATATGTACTCTGGCTGGTGGAGCCCATCCACAGTTGATATGTACACTGTCTGGTGGAGCCCATCCACAGTTAATATTTACACTGCCTGGTGGAGCCCATCCATAGTTAATATGTACACTGCCTGGTGGAGCCCATCCACAGTTAATATGTACACTGCCTGGTCAAACCCATCCACAGTTAATACATATACTGGCTGGTGGTGCCCATCCACAGTTAATGTGTACACTGCCTGGTGGAGCCCATCCACAGTTAATGTTTACACTGCCTGGTGGAGCCCATCCACAGTTAATATGTACACTGGCTGGTCAAGCCCATCCACAGTTAATATGTACACTGGCTGGTGGATCCCATCCACAGTTAATATGTACACTGCCTGGTGGAGCCTATCCACAGTTAATATGTACACTGCCTGGTGGAGCCCATCCACATTTAATGTTTACACTGCCTGGTGGAGCCCATCCACAGTTAATATGTACACTGCCTGGTCAAACCCATCCACAGTTAATACATATACTGGCTGGTGGTGCCCATCCACAGTTAATGTGTACACTGCCTGGTGGAGCCCATCCACAGTTAATGTTTACACTGCCTGGTGGAGCCCATCCACAGTTAATATGTACACTGGCTGGTCAAGCCCATCCACAGTTAATATGTACACTGGCTGGTGGAGCCCATCCACAGTTAATGTGTACACTGCCTGGTCAAGCCCATCCACAGTTAATATGTACACTGGCTGGTGGAGCCCATCCATAGTTAATGTGTACACTGGCTGGTGGAGCCCATCCACAGTTAATGTATATACTGCCTGGTGGAGCCCATCCACAGTTAATGTGTACACTTCCTGGTCAAGCCCATCCACAGTTAATATGTACACTGCCTGGTCAAGCCCATCCACAGTTAATATGTACACTGCCTGGTGGAGCCCATCCACAGTTAATGTGTACACTGCCTGGTGGAGACCATCCACAGTTAATGTATACACTGGCTGGTGGAGCCCATCCAGTTAATGTGTACACTGCCTGGTCAAACCCATCCACAGTTAATATGTACACTGGCTGGTGGCGCCCATCCACAGTTAATATGTACACTGGCTGGTGGCGCTCACCCACAGTTAATATGTACACTGCCTGGTGGAGCCCATCAACAGCTAATATGTACACTGGCTGGTGGCGCCCACCCACAGTTAATATGTACACTGCCTGGTGGAGCCCATCCACAGTTAATATGTACACTGGCTGGTGGAGCCCATCCACAGTTAATGTGTACAATGGCTGGTGGAGCCCATCCACAGTTAATGTGTACACTGCCTGGTGGAGCTCATTCAGAGCTAATATGACACTGCGTGGTGGAGCCCATCCATAGTTAATGTGTACACTGGCTGGTCAAGCCCATCCACCACAGTTAATATGACACTGCCTGGTGGAGCCCGTCCATTGTTAATATGTACACTGCCTGGTGGAGCCCATCCACAGTTAATGTGTACACTGCCTGGTGGAGCCCATCCACAGTTAATATGTACACTCATGTTCAGAAAAACACATATTCGCTGTATGTAGGCGTCCATACCAGCAATTTTATAGAAATGCTGTAGAAATGGAGTTACAGTCAGAACGAAACGGAGGAAAAAAAGACAAATATATTTTTATAATAATATTGATACAATTATGAGATTAGATTAGAGTACTGGACTATGAATTATCTAAGTAAAAAAATATACTTGGTCCAAGACCCGAATATTCGGCGATACTTTGCAGTATGACAGTAAAACTGTCGTTGTGACTTTGCAGTATGACAGTAAAACTGTCGATGAGACAGTAAGATATGAGACTTTGGTCCGACATGTTTACAAATATTCTGGCAAAATCACGCATTAAAATTGTATATGGACGGATAAATATGAGAATAATAATATATTTTTGTAAACTATAGAACAACTGGACCAGCACAATGGTTGTTACAATAACCTAACACATGTAAATACGTTACATACATTCCACTAAAGCATTTGTACGTACATTACATACATTCCACTGAAGCACTTGTACGTATGTTACATACATTCCACTGAAGCACTTGTACGTACGTTACATACATTCCACTGAAGCACTTGTACGTACATTACATACATTCCACTGAAGCACTTGTACGTATGTTACATACATTCCACTGAAGCACTTGTACGTACGTTACATACATTCCACTGAAGCACTTGTACATACGTTACATACATTCCACTGAAGCACTTGTACGTATGTTACATACATTCCACTGAAGCACTTGTACGTACGTTACATACATTCCACTGAAGCACGTGTATGTACGTTACATACATTCCACTAAAGCACTTGTACGTACGTTACATACATTCCACTGAAGCACTTGTACATACGTTACATACATTCCACTGAAGCACGTGTATGTACGTTACATACATTCCACTGAAGCACTTGTACGTACGTTATATACATTCCACTGAAGCACTTGTACGTATGTTACATACATTCCACTGAAGCACTTGTACGTACGTTACATACATTCCACTGAAGCACTTGTACATACGTTACATACATTCCACTGAAGCACTTGTACATACGTTACATACATTCCACTGAAGCACATGTACGTACATTACATACATTCCACTGAAGCATGTGTATGTACGTTACATACATTCCACTGAAGCACTTATACGTACGTTACATACATTCCACTGAAGCACTTGTACATACGTTACATACATTCCACTAAAGCACTTATACATACGTTACATACATTCCACTAAAGCACTTGTACGTACGTTACATACATTCCACTGAAGCACATGTACGTACATTACATACATTCCACTGAAGCACTTGTACATACGTTACATACATTCCACTGAAGCACTTGTACGTACGTTACATACATTCCACTCAAGCACATGTACGTACGTTACATACATTCCACTAAAGCACTTGTACGTATGTTACATACATTCCACTGAAGCACTTGTATGTACGTTACATACATTCCACTAAAGCACTTGTACGTACGTTACATACATTCCACTAAAGCACTTGTACGTACGTTACATACATTCCACTGAAGCACATGTACGTACGCTACATACATTCCACTGAAGCACTTGTACATACGTTACATACATTCCACTGAAGCACTTGTACATACATTACATACATTCCACTGAAGCACTTGTACATACGTTACATACATTCCACAAAAGCACTTGTACGTACATTACATACATTCAACTAAAGCACTTGTACATACGTTACATACATTCCACTGAAGCACTTGTACGTACGTTACATACATTCCACTGAAGCACTTGTACGTACGTTACATACATTCCACTGAAGCACTTGTACGTACGTTACATACATTCCACTGAAGCACTTGTACGTACGTTACATACATTCCACTGAAGCACTTGTACGTACGTTACATACATTCCACTGAAGCACTTGTACGTACGTTACATACATTCCACTGAAGCACTTGTACGTACGTTACATACATTCCACTGAAGCACTTGTACATACGTTACATACATTCCACTGAAGCACTTGTATGTACGTTACATACATTCCACTGAAGCACTTGTACGTACATTACATACATTCCACTGAAGCACTTGTACGTACGTTACATACATTCCACTGAAGCACTTGTACGTACGTTACATACATTCCACTGAAGCACTTGTACATACGTTACATACATTCCACTGAAGCACTTGTACGTACGTTACATACATTCCACTGAAGCACTTGTACGTACGTTACATACATTCCACTGAAGCACTTGTACATACGTTACATACATTCCACTGAAGCACTTGTACGTACGTTACATACATTCCACTGAAGCACTTGTACGTACGTTACATACATTCCACTGAAGCACTTGTACGTACATTACATACATTCCACTGAAGCACGTGTACGTACGTTACATACATTCCACTGAAGCACTTGTACGTACGTTACATACATTCCACTGAAGCACTTGTACGTACGTTACATACATTCCACTGAAGCACATGTACGTACGTTACATACATTCCACTGAAGCACTTGTACGTACGTTAATACATTCCACTGAAGCACTTGTACGTACGTTACATACATTCCACTGAAGCACTGTACGTACGTTACATACATTCCACTGAAGCACTTGTACGTACGTTACATACATTCCACTGAAGCACATGTACGTACATTACATACATTCCACTGAAGCACGTGTATGTACGTTACATACATTCCACTAAAGCACTTGTACGTACGTTATATACATTCCACTGAAGCACTTGTACGTACGTTACATACATTCCACTGAAGCACATGTACGTACATTACATACATTCCACTGAAGCACGTGTATGTACGTTACATACATTCCACTGAAGCACTTGTACGTACGTTACATACATTCCACTGAAGCACTTGTACGTACGTTACATACATTCCACTGAAGCACTTGTACGTACGTTACATACATTCCACTAAAGCACTTGTACGTACGTTACATACATTCCACTGAAGCACATGTACGTACATTACATACATTCCACTAAAGCACTTGTACGTACGTTACATACATTCCACTAAAGCACTTGTACGTACGTTACATACATTCCACTGAAGCACTTGTACGTATGTTACATACATTCCACTGAAGCACTTGTACGTACGTTACATACATTCCACTGAAGCACTTGTACGTACGTTACATACATTCCACTGAAGCACTTGTACGTACGTTACATACATTCCACTGAAGCACTTGTACGTACGTTACATACATTCCACTGAAGCACTTGTACGTACGTTACATACATTCCACTGAAGCACTTGTACGTACATTACATACATTCCACTGAAGCACTTGTACGTACGTTACATACATTCCACTGAAGCACTTGTACGTACGTTACATACATTCCACTGAAGCACTTGTACATACGTTACATACCCACTAAGCACTTGTACTACGTTACATACATTCCACTGAAGCACTTGTACGTACGTTACATACATTCCACTGAAGCACTTGTACGTACGTTACATACATTCCACTGAAGCACTTGTACATACGTTACATACATTCCACTGAAGCACTTGTACGTACGTTACATACATTCCACTCAAGCACATGTACGTACGTTACATACATTCCACTAAAGCACTTGTACGTATGTTACATACATTCCACTGAAGCACTTGTATGTACGTTACATACATTCCACTAAAGCACTTGTACGTACGTTACATACATTCCACTGAAGCACTTGTACGTACGTTACATACATTCCACTGAAGCACTTGTACGTACGTTACATACATTCCACTGAAGCACTTGTACATACGTTACATACATTCCACTGAAGCACTTGTACATACGTTACATACATTCCACTGAAGCACTTGTACGTACGTTACATACATTCCACTGAAGCACTTGTACGTACGTTACATACATTCCACTGAAGCACTTGTACGTACGTTACATACATTCCACTGAAGCACTTGTACGTACGTTACATACATTCCACTGAAGCACTTGTACGTACGTTACATACATTCCACTGAAGCACTTGTACGTACGTTACATACATTCCACTGAAGCACTTGTACGTACGTTACATACATTCCACTGAAGCACTTGTACGTACGTTACATACATTCCACTGAAGCACTTGTACGTACGTTACATACATTCCACTGAAGCACTTGTATGTACGTTACATACATTCCACTGAAGCACTTGTACGTACATTACATACATTCCACTGAAGCACTTGTACGTACGTTACATACATTCCACTGAAGCACTTGTACGTACGTTACATACATTCCACTGAAGCACTTGTACGTACGTTACATACATTCCACTGAAGCACTTGTACGTACGTTACATACATTCCACTGAAGCACTTGTACGTACGTTACATACATTCCACTGAAGCACTTGTACGTACGTTACATACATTCCACTAAAGCACTTGTACGTACGTTACATACATTCCACTGAAGCACTTGTACGTACGTTACATACATTCCACTGAAGCACTTGTACGTACGTTACATACATTCCACTGAAGCACGTGTATGTACGTTACATACATTCCACTAAAGCACTTGTACGTACGTTACATACATTCCACTGAAGCACTTGTACGTACGTTACATACATTCCACTGAAGCACTTGTACGTACGTTACATACATTCCACTGAAGCACTTGTACGTACGTTACATACATTCCACTGAAGCACATGTACGTACATTACATACATTCCACTGAAGCACGTGTATGTACGTTACATACATTCCACTAAAGCACTTGTACGTACGTTATATACATTCCACTGAAGCACTTGTACGTACGTTACATACATTCCACTGAAGCACATGTACGTACATTACATACATTCCACTGAAGCACGTGTATGTACGTTACATACATTCCACTGAAGCACTTGTACGTACGTTACATACATTCCACTGAAGCACTTGTACGTACGTTACATACATTCCACTGAAGCACTTGTACGTACGTTACATACATTCCACTAAAGCACTTGTACGTACGTTACATACATTCCACTGAAGCACATGTACGTACATTACATACATTCCACTAAAGCACTTATACGTACGTTACATACATTCCACTAAAGCACTTGTACGTACGTTACATACATTCCACTCAAGCACTTGTACGTATGTTACATACATTCCACTAAAGAATGTTTATGTATGTTACATACATTCCACTAAAGCACTTGTACATACGTTACATACATTCCACTAAAGCACTTGTACGTACGTTACATACATTCCACTAAAGCACTTGTACGTACGTTACATACATTCCACTGAAGCACTTGTACGTATGTTACATACATTCCACTGAAGCACTTGTACGTACGTTACATACATTCCACTGAAGCACTTGTACGTACGTTACATACATTCCACTGAAGCACTTGTACGTACGTTACATACATTCCACTGAAGCACTTGTACGTACGTTACATACATTCCACTGAAGCACTTGTACATACGTTACATACATTCCACTGAAGCACTTGTACGTACGTTACATACATTCCACTGAAGCACTTGTACATACGTTACATACATTCCACTAAAGCACTTGTACGTACGTTACATACATTCCACTAAAGCACTTGTACGTACGTTACATACATTCCACTGAAGCACTTGTACGTATGTTACATACATTCCACTGAAGCACTTGTACGTACGTTACATACATTCCACTAAGCACTTGTACGTACGTTACATACATTCCACTAAAGCACTTGTACGTACGTTACATACATTCCACTGAAGCACTGTACGTACGTTACATACATTCCACTGAAGCACTTGTACTACGTTACATACATTCCACTGAAGCACTTGTACGTACGTTACATACATTCCACTGAAGCACTTGTACGTACGTTACATACATTCCACTGAAGCACTTGTACGTACGTTACATACATTCCACTGAAGCACTTGTACGTACGTTACATACATTCCACTGAAGCACTTGTACGTACGTTACATACATTCCACTGAAGCACTTGTACGTACGTTACATACATTCCACTGAAGCACTTGTACGTACGTTACATACATTCCACTGAAGCACTTGTATGTACGTTACATACATTCCACTGAAGCACTTGTACGTACATTACATACATTCCACTGAAGCACTTGTACGTACGTTACATACATTCCACTGAAGCACTTGTACGTACGTTACATACATTCCACTGAAGCACTTGTACATACGTTACATACATTCCACTGAAGCACTTGTACGTATGTTACATACATTCCACTGAAGCACTTGTACGTATACATCCACTGAAGCACTTGTACATACGTTACATACATTCCACTAAGCACTGTACGTCGTTACATACATTCCACTGAAGTACTTGTACGTACGTTACATACATTCCACTGAAGCACTTGTACGTACATTACATACATTCCACTGAAGCACGTGTATGTACGTTACATACATTCCACTAAAGCACTTGTACGTACGTTATATACATTCCACTGAAGCACTTGTACGTACGTTACATACATTCCACTGAAGCACATGTACGTACGTTACATACATTCCACTGAAGCACTTTTACGTACGTTACATACATTCCACTGAAGCACATGTACGTACATTACATACATTCCACTGAAGCACGTGTATGTACGTTACATACATTCCACTAAAGCACTTGTACGTACGTTATTACACTGAAGCACTTGTACGTACGTTACATACATTCCACTGAAGCACTTGTACGTACATTACATACATTCCACTGAAGCACTTGTACGTACGTTACATACATTCCAAGCACTTGTACGTACGTTACATACATTCCACTGTGTATGTACGTTACATACATTCCACTAAGACGTAGTTACATACATTCCACTGATTAGTATGTTATATACATTCCACTAAAGCACTTGTACTACGTTACATACATTCCACTAAAGCACGTGTACGAAGCGTTACATGTTCGTACACTGAAGTTACATACATTCCACTAAAGCGTACGTTACATACATTCCACTGAAGCACTTGTACGTACGAAGCACGTGTATACATTCCACTGAAGCACACAAACGTGAAGCACTTGTACGTACGTTACATACATTCCACTGAAGCACTTGTACATACGTTACCATTCCACTAAAGCACTTACGTACGTTACATACATTCCACTAAAGTTACGTACGTGTACATACATTCCACTGAAGCACTTGTACGTATGCACTTGTACGTATTACATACATTCCACTGAAGCACTTGTACGTACGTTACATACATTCCACTGAAGCACTTGTACGTACGTTACATACATTCCACTGAAGCACTTGTACGTACGTTACATACATTCCACTGAAGCACTTGTACGTACGTTACATACATTCCACTGAAGCACTTGTACATATACATTCCACTGAAGCACTTGTACGTACGTTACATACATTCCACTGAAGCACTTGTACGTACGTTACATACATTCCACTGAAGCACTTGTACGTACGTTACATACATTCCACTGAAGCACTGTACGTACGCTACATACATTCCACTGAAGCACTTGTACATACGTTACATACATTCCACTGAAGCACTTGTACACGTTGTACGTACGTTACATACATTCCACTGACGTACGTTACATACATTCCACTGAAGCACTTGTACGTACGTTACATACATTCCACTGAAGCACTTGTACGTACGTTACATACATTCCACTGAAGCACTTGTATACGTTACATACGTTACATTACATACATTCCACTGAAGCACGTGTACGTGTTACATACGTTACATACATTCCACTGAAGCACTTGTACGTACGTTATACATTACATTCCACTGAAGCACTTGTACGTACGTTACATACATTCCACTGAAGCACTTGTATACGTTACATACATTCCACTGAAGCACTTGTACATACGTTACATACATTCCACTGAAGCACTTGTACGTATGTTACGTTTACATACATTCCACTGAAGCACTTGTACATACGTTACATACATTCCACTGTTACGTATTACATACATTCCACTGAAGCACGTACGTGTTACGTACATTACATACATTCCACTAAAGCACTTACTACGTACGTACTTACATACATTTCACACTACACACTGCACATTACGTACGTTACATACATTCCACTGCACTTGTACGTACGTTATACATTCCACTGAAGCACACGTACGTACATTTCCACTGAAGCACGTGTACGTACGTTACATACATTCCACTGAAGCACTTGTACGTACGTTGCATTTACTGAAGCACGTGTATGTGTACTTACATACATTCCACTAAAGCACTTGTACGTACGTTACATTACATTCCACTGAAGCACTTGTACGTACGTTACATACATTCCACTGCACTTGTATACGTTATACATTCCACTGAAGCACATGTACGTACATTACATACATTCCACTGAAGCACTTGTACGTACGTTACATACATTCCACAAGCACTTGTACGTACACATTCCACTAAAGAAGTACACATTGTGTACGTATTACATACATTCCACTAAAGCACTTACGTACATTACATACATTCCACTAAAGCACTTGTATGTACGTACATACATTCCACTGCACTTGTACGTATGTTACATACATTCCACTGAAGCACTTGTATGTACGTTACGCACTTGTACGTACGTTACATACATTCCACTAAAGCACTTGTAGTACGTTACATACATTCCACTGATACGTGTTACATACATTCCACTCAAGCACTTGTACGTACGTTACATACATTCCACTGAAGCACTTGTACGTACGTGTATGTTTACATACATTCCACTAAAGCACTTGTACGTACGTTACATACATTCCACTAAAGCACTTGTACGTACGTTACATACATTCCACTCAAAGCACTTGTACGTACGTTACATACATTCCACTCAAGCACTTGTACGTACGTTACATACATTCCACTAAAGCACTTGTACGTACATACATTCCACTAAAGCACTTGTACGTACGTTACATACATTCCACTGAAGCACTTGTACGTACGTTACATACATTCCACTCAAGCACTTGTACGTACGTTACATACATTCCACTGGTAGTTACATACATTCCACTAAGCACTTGTACGTACGTTACATTTTGTGTTACATTCCACTGAAGCACTTGTACGTACGTTACATACATTCCACTGAAGCATGTGTATGTATGTTACATACATTCCACTAAAGCACTTGTACGTACGTTACATACATTCCACTGACTTGTACCTACGTTACATACATTCCACTCAAGCACTTGTACGTACGTTACATACATTCCACTCAAGCACTTGTACGTACGTTACATACATTCCACTAAAGAATGTTTATGTATGTTACATACATTCCACTAAAGCACTTGTACGTACGTTACATACATTCCACTAAAGAATGTTTATGTATGTTACATACATTCCACTAAAGCACTTGTACGTACCTTACATACATTCCACTGAAGCACTTGTACGTACGTTACATACATTCCACTGAAGCACTTGTACGTATGTTACATACATTCCACTAAAGAATTTTATGTTTTACATACATTCCACTAAAGCACTTGTACGTACGTTACATACATTCCACTAAAGCACTTGTACGTACGTTACATACATTCCACTGAAGCACATGTACGTACGTTACATACATTCCACTGAAGCACTTGTACGTACGTTACATACATTCCACTAAAGCACTTGTACGTACGTTACATACATTCCACTAAAGCACTTGTACGTACGTTACATACATTCCACTCAAGCACTTGTATGTACGTTACATACATTCCACTCAAGCACTTGTACGTACGTTACATACATTCCACTAAAGCACTTGTACGTACGTTACATACATTCCACTGAAGCACTTGTACGTACGTTACATACATTCCACTAAAGCACTTGTACGTATGTTACATACATTCCACTAAAGCACTTGTACGTATGTTACATATATTCCACTAAAGCACTTGTACGTACGTTACATACATTCCACTGAAGCACTTGTACGTACGTTACATACATTCCACTGAAGCACATGTACGTACGTTACATACATTCCACTAAAGCACTTGTACGTACGTTACATACATTCCACTCAAGAATGTTTATGTATGTTACATACATTCCACTGAAGCATGTGTATGTACGTTACATACGTTCCACTAAAGCACTTATACGTTACATACATTCCACTAAAGCACTTATATGTTACATACATTCCACTAAAGCACTTATATGTTACATACATTCCACTAAAGCACTTATATGTTACATACATTCCACTAAAGCACTTATATGTTACATACATTCCACTAAAGCACTTATATGTTACATACATTCCACTAAAGCACTTATACGTTACATACATTCCACTAAAGCACTTATATGTTACATACATTGCACTAAAGCACTTATACGTTACATACATTGCACTAAAGCACTTATACGTTACATACATTCCACTAAAGCACTTATATGTTACATACATTCCACTAAAGCACTTATACACTATATTATTAGCACTAATGCCAGTGTTATGATAGGACTCTTTCTGACAATGGTCAAGTTGACCAAAACTTTTACATTGACAATAATTTGTATTTAACTAGTCATTTACAACAATTTATGCTTCAATGAATACATTCTGGCCTTGCAAACGTTTGAAATTCTCTAAATTAAGTAATGTAATATAAATCAACCCGTATTGTTCTGGATACAATCTCAATACCCAGCTGTGTTAGATTAAAACAAGAAATTGCACTTTAAAAAAATGATAGAAAACAAAATAATGGTCCAATTTTGAAAATAAGTATAATTATTACAATCAAACTTCTTTGGTCAGTCACAGGTTATCACAAATAAATTAATCTCACCCCTACCTTTTTGTCACAGGTTATCACAAATAAATTAGTATATAATAGTATATACATATATACAGTCAAATACCCAGTGTATATGTAATAGTGTATATACATATATAGTCAAATACCCAGTGTATATGTAATAGTATATATATATACACTGAACCAAATTTCTAAACGGCCAATATATAAAATGCGATTTCAAGAGAATGGTTATATGTATACATTCTAAAATTTGCAACGGAGTTCTATATGCTATAATAAATCGATATCTAAAAAGAAAACACGTTTCTGGTGCCAGATTTAATCAAGCGGAAAGGAGAGACCGATTTGTATAAATCGGCATGAGGGCCACGTGCATAGCATGGTGAGTGTCCATTTTATATGTAGTATAATCCCTATCTAGTACAGAATATAAAAAACACATATATATATATATACTATACTATACTATTACATATACACTGGGTATTTGATTATATATATATATATATACTATACTATTACATATACACTGGGTATTTGACTATATATGTATATATACTATACTATACTATTACATATACACTGGGTATTTGACTATATATGTATATATACTATACTATACTATTACATATACACTGGGTATTTGACTATATATGTATATATATATATATATATATATATATATATAGTCAAATACCCTGTGTATATGTAATTGTATATATATATATATATATATAGACATACATGAAACAATAAAAGAAAGCATTTGAGTATGACACTGGAAACTTATTGATGTTTCGGATTTGTCTGTAAATACGTCCTAATTTTGGACTGATACTTATTATAGATTATTAGTTTATATTGAACCTTACACCAGAATGAAGTGACAACTACAAATATTTGTTTAGTCACATTTCCTGTGAATTTCTTAATGCAATATTTTACACAGAATTTTCCCTTCAAAATTTCAACTATAAAATTGCTACACAAAAGGTAACAGTTGTAGAATGTGACGGGTCAGTAGTCCAGTGGTTAACACGTTGGACTGCCAATCCCGGGACTGCCGGTTATAATAATATCAGTCTTATAAGATGGGACTTTAAACAGAGGTCAGTGCTTTACACCGTGCACGTAAACCAATCGAAGAACACATTGGAATGGGTCTCTGTCTGTATCATTGCACTATCCTCCAAAATCTAAAATGACTAATCTCTCCAGGAGGCATCGCTTATATGGGCAACCAGCAGCGATGATAATAAACGTAAAATCACACACATTTTGTTATGCCAGCCCAGTACTTCATTCTGGAATAAAATAGAGTATTCAAGTATTTATCTAGTTCCTTTTAATTAATTGAAACATCAGTCCAAAATGAACATGTAAAAACTTGGGATAGCTAACTAGAGACATAGTAAACCTACATTAGTCGTGTTGTAGGAAAACATACATAAACACATTGTATGACTTGTGGACTGGAAGTGCTAGAATGTTACTATTGGTTTCAAACTCAAGGGTATTATCTAGAACACCACCCACTCTTTTGCATGCTGGGTAAAAGGGTAAAATAAAGTCTATAAATAGTTGAAATTAGTGTAGCAAACGACATTTCATTAATGCATTTTTCTTATTTCTAACTGAAGACTCGGGGAATTATGTCATGCAATTTCATTTGACAGTTATGTTCACCACTAGCGTGCAAAGATTTTAATGAGAGACATCTGTAATTTTCTATTACCTCCCTTGGCAGATAAAGTCGATTTATTCCAATATGTGAATAGGTCCTTTTAGTTAGAATCCTTTGTTTTTACTGTTGTGCCCTAACCAGATGTTGCAGTATGATAAATGTGATTTTATCAAAAACGTGTTAATTAAGTGATAACATTCTTTTACAAATGTAGGATATCTATCGAGATATAGTAATTTAATAATCATAAGAAGTAATAATGGTATAAAATTGTTAGCATGTTGTACAAAGGAAACAACGATAAAAACAGAGTAAAACACTTAATAGGATCCATCTACTTTTAGAGAGTATTCAGGGGCAGTAACTCACCGATGTCTCTCATTGTCAACACTTACTTGCACAAATCGCAAAGTAGAAGTTTTAGAAAAACTGTTTATAAAATGAAACTGGGTAATATTCTAGAATATACCCTTTAGTGTACTACCAAGTTTGACATTCTATCAATTCTAGCTAATACGTTCATTTTATGTTAGTTTTCCTACAATATGACTCACAATAATGTGTGTACCCTGAATGACAAAAGCATTTCGAATGTTTAAACATAGTTTGAGCAATCGGCTTTCGTCAGCACCGGCTTGTATTTTAGGGCAAGTGAACTAAAACTGATTACATCAACAAATATATTAGGAGAGACGTACATGCATGTAAATGTTACTTAGATGTTTCTATATTACATAACACTAGCACTTGCACAATGATCAATGTACTATGCTCACAATATGATCACATTCATGTCATCTTACAACTATTTTTAACTACACTTTTTTTTTCCGTTGGCATAAAAATTAAATACACATTGTATTTGTACATAATGTTTTTAACACATATTGTTCATATAGAAATTACATACACGTGTATTTGTAATAATGTTTTTAACAAATATTCTATGCATCACAAGGTCACCGTGCCAATGGTGCCTCGCCATACCTGATTGACTGGTCTTTTATGCCATCCAAATTTCAAACTCAGGGTCAGTGGTAGGGTGATAATAATAAATAATCTCGGAAATCATATTATTTTTGGCGAAATTTCAATTTCACTCTTGGGTGGGGAGGATAACTCCTAGATACAGCATACATTATGCAAATATGTAATTGTTGATGGCATACACCATCACCGGAAAGGTGACTGCTTGGTCTTGCTTTACACTAACGTGGGCGAGACAAAAATTACATACACGTGTACACACTCGACATTAACCCAACATACACGTGTACATACTCGACATTAACCTGACATACATGTGTACATACTCGACATTAATCCAACATACATGTGTACATACTCGACATTAACCCAACATACACGTGTACATACTCGACATTAACCCAACATACACATGTACATACTCGACATTAACCTGACATACATGTGTACATACTCAACATTAACCCAACATACACATGTACATACTCAACATTAACCAGACATACACATGTACATACTCGACATTAACCCGACATACACGTGTACACACTCGACATTAACCTGACATACATGTGTACATACTCGACATTAACCCGACATACACGTGTACATACTCGACATTAACCAGACATACACATGTACATACTCGACATTAACCCGACATACACGTGTACATACTCAACATTAACCAGACATACACATGTACATACTCGACATTAACCCGACATACACGTGTACACACTCGACATTAACCTGACATACATGTGTACATACTCGACATTAACCCAACATACACATGTACATACTCAACATTAACCAAACATACACATGTACATACTCGACATTAACCCGACATACACGTGTACATACTCGACATTAACCCGACATACACGTGTACACACTCGACATTAACCTGACATACATGTGTACATACTCGACATTAACCCAACATACACGTGTACATACTAGACATTAACCCAACATACACATGTACATACTCGACATTAACCTGACATACATGTGTACATACTCAACATTAACCCAACATACATGTGTACATACTCGACATTAACCTGACATACATGTGTACATACTCAACATTAACCCAACATACACATGTACATACTCAACATTAACCAGACATACACATGTACATACTCGACATTAACCCGACATACACGTGTACACACTCGACATTAACCTGACATACATGTGTACATACTCGACATTAACCCAACATACACATGTACATACTCAACATTAACCAAACATACACATGTACATACTCGACATTAACCAGACATACACGTGTACATACTCGACATTAACCCGACATACACGTGTACATACTCGACATTAACCCGACATACACGTGTACATACTCGACATTAACCCGACATACACATGTACATACTCGACATTAACCCGACATACACGTGTACACACTCGACATTAACCTGACATACATGTGTACATACTCGACATTAACCCGACATACACATGTACATACTCGACATTAACCTGACATACATGTGTACACACTCGACATTAACCTGACATACATGTGTACATACTCGACATTAACCCGACATACACGTGTACATACTGGACATTAACCTGATATACATGTGTACATACTCGACATTAACCTGATATACATGTGTACATACTGGACATTAACCTGATATACATGTGTACATACTCGACATTAACCCAACATACACATGTACATACTCGACATACACGTGTACATACTCGACATTAACCCAATATACACGTGTACATACTCGACATTAACACGACATACACGTGTACATACTCGACATTAACCCGATATACACGTGTACATACTCGACATTAACCCAACATACACGTGTACATACTGGACATTAACCCGACATACACATGTACATACTCGACATTAACCTGACATACATGTGTACATACTCGACATTAACCCGACATACACATGTACATACTCGACATTAACCCGACATACATGTGTACACACTCGACATTAACCTGACATACATGTGTACATACTCGACATTAACCCGACATACATGTGTACATACTGGACATTAACCTGATATACATGTGTACATACTCGACATTAACCTGATATACATGTGTACATACTGGACATTAACCTGATATATATGTGTACATACTCGACATTAACCCGACATACACATGTACATACTCGACATTAACCCGACATACACGTGTACATACTCGACATTAACCCGACATACACGTGTACATACTCGACATTAACCCGATATACACATGTACATACTCGACATTAACCCGATATACACGTGTACATACTCGACATTAACCCGACATACACGTGTACATACTCGACATTAACCCGATATACACGTGTACATACTCGACATTAACCCGACATACACGTGTACATACTCGACATTAACCCGACATACACATGTACATACTCGACATTAACCCGATATACACATGTACATACTCGACATTAACCCGATATACATGTGTACATACTCGACATTAACCCGACATACACGTGTACATACTCGACATTAACCCGATATACACGTGTACATACTCGACATTAACCCGACATACACGTGTACATACTCGACATTAACCCGACATACACGTGTACATACTTGACATTAACCTGACATACACGTGTACATACTTGACATTAACCCAACATACACATGTACATACTCGACATTAACCCGACATACACGTGTACATACTCGACATTAACCCGACATACACGTGTACATACTCGACATTAACCCAACATACACATGTACATACTCGACATTAACCTGACATACATGTGTACATACTCGACATTAACCCGACATACACGTGTACATACTGGACATTAACCCGACATACACATGTACATACTCGACATTAACCTGACATACACGTGTACATACTCGACATTAACCCGACCTACACGTGTACATACTCGACATTAACCCAACATACACGTGTACATACTGGACATTAACCCGACATACACGTGTACATACTCGACATTAACACGACATACACGTGTACATACTCGACATTAACCCAACATACACGTGTACATACTGGACATTAACCCGACATACACGTGTACATACTCGACATTAACCCGACATACACGTGTACATACTCGACATTAACCCAACATACACGTGTACATACTTGACATTAACCCAACATACACGTGTACATACTCGACATTAACCCAACATACACATGTACATACTCAACATTAACCAGACATACACGTGTACATACTCGACATTAATCCGACATACACGTGTACATACTCGACATTAACCCGACATACACGTGTACATACTCGACATTAACCCGACATACACGTGTACATACTCAACATTAACCAGACATACACGTGTACATACTCGACATTAATCCGACATACACGTGTATTGCAATTATATTCTTACTGCACAATCTCCATATATAAATTATGATTATTGGCAATAAAAATTCTCTTCGCATGAAAAAAATAGGACAAGAAAAGTGCTATAACGTAAGAAAATAAAACAATTCTTTGGGTTCAACACATCACATTTAGCTACCATTAAGTTCTTAGGACCTCTAGAAAAGTGCAAATAATAAATATCTCTAAGGCTAAATAATACTACCCATTGATATATGTATATGGATTATAGTTATAGCTACACGCACAGCTTTGTTATAATTATTCCAGTTGGCCGAGGAAGCGAATTATTCACATAGACTAATAATTCTCTCATATATACACAAATCTTCCAACAACCAACTACAGTCAAACCTGTGTTTGAGGTCACCTGTATTTTAAGCAACCTGTATTAAGCAATCAGCTTCCAGATTCCCAACTGATATCTTGCTATAAATTTGACCTATATTAAGCAACCCTCTGTACTTATATACTTCCCTTGAGTGGCTGCCCGAGACATAACCTGGATCGATTGTATATTATACAGAAACAGCAAGCGGGCTCCTGGTGCTAGCAGGGTCCTGGTGCTAGCAGGGTCCTGGTGCATGCCTCCCACGACAGTTGTTTTCAGGTAGAGGTCGTAGGGTCGTTTTGTCGTAGATTTTATACCGGTATGTTTGCAAGAACATCGATATCCTTAAAATCTATGTCTTAGTACTAAGAAGTTGACAACAATTTAATCTTATGATTTATATTAATTAAAACACAGGTAATACAGATTACCGGTATATAAACTGGTATTCTTACTTATTCATAAAATAGATGCTACGGCCTACACAGTTTGTATGCTACGGCCTACACAGTTTGTATGCTACGGCCTACACAGTTTGTATGCTACGGCCTACACAGTTTGTATGCTACGGCCTACACAGTTTGTATGCTACGGCCTACACAGTTTGTATGCTACGGCCTACACAGTTTGTATGCTACGGCCTACACAGTTTGTATGCTACGGCCTACACAGTTTGTATGCTACGGCCTACACAGTTTGTATGCTACGGCCTACACAGTTTGTATGCTACGGCCTACACAGTTTGTATGCTACGGCCTACACAGTTTGTATGCTACGGCCTACACAGTTTGTATGCTACGGCCTACACAGTTTGTATGCTACGGCCTACACAGTTTGTATGCTACGGCCTACACAGTTTGTATGCTACGGCCTACACAGTTTGTATGCTACGGCCTACACAGTTTGTATGCTACGGCCTACACAGTTTGTATGCTACGGCCTACACAGTTTGTATGCTACGGCCTACACAGTTTGTATGCTACGGCCTACACAGTTTGTATGCTACGGCCTACACAGTTTGTATGCTACAGCCTACACAGTTTATGTGAAGCTATGCCAATGAAATCAGTACATTGATAAAATTTGCATAAACATTGTGGAAAAAGAGAATTAACAAAATATATATATATAATACCCAATACAGTTTCTGTAACTGTCCCAATATAATACTGAAATCATAAATCTAGCAAAAGCAATCAACAATACGAATAAATCATGTATAATTTGTTAAGCATGCTTATAGAGTGGTGGAACCTCGGCGTATTTTTCCATTTACATTCGTATTTTAAATATTTATATAGTTCTAGGATAATTTCGCTGACAGAGCTGATGGTTCAATAGTATTCCGTTGCGAGTATCGGTAGCCTGATTAGACGAGGGATTTATGCCGAGCATAGGTTCCACCACTCTATAGTTTTAAATAATGTTAAACACCGTGTGTGAAATTAATTTAACTTGAAGAATACAGAAATTCAGCCCCTATATTACTCTGAAAAGTTGTCTATGTTATTTAGTTAGAGTGTATTTGTGTGTATTTATTGCTACCGGGTACCATAAGCAACGCCCCCGTGAATGAGGTTAGTTTATACCTTATGAAGTCGTGGTAGCACGTTTGCTTCAGGTGCGAAAGGCCCGGAGTTCCAGCCCAGCTATAGCTGTTACTATTGTGTCCTTAGGCAAGGCATTTAAGTTCCACATTGACTCTTCTCTCTCCATCATGGCGATGGATTCCATCAGGAATGAGGTCTCGAGAGTGATTAATATAAGTTGTAAGAACTTGTTTCGCAATCGAGCTAAAATCAATTTGTATAAACTAATGCCCCATGAATGAGATTAGTCATGTATGGTCCCGGGAGAGAGTGCACGATACATACAGGGCCCCATTCCAGAGGCTCCCCTGGATATTTTATGCAAAGCACCAAGTCTCATCCAAGAAACCAAATGATTATCATATTCAATTAATAATCACTTATTTTCATTGTGGTGTAGCGGGGGATCGAACTTACAATTCCAGGATTATGAATCTAGCATGTTACAACTGGATCAGTGATCCGCTTAATGGAGAATGCTTTGTGCTTATGGGGTTACAGGGGTGCTAGGGGGGGGGCTAAACTTCAAATGCCTATCATCTGCATGGATTTAAATGTAACAATAATTGACACGAAAAAAGAACTATCTGATTAACAGTAGAATATTTGGAATATTTGTATCTCAACAAACTTTTTAACAGCACAAGACATGGTCAAAGACTTACTTTCACAATCTTTACTGGGCCTCGGTCAGCAATACACGGCTTTTACACGCTACATCAACATTATCTATATAAAGTTACCTGTAGACCATAGAAGACCATAGAAGACCATAATTCCACTCCAGCAATTGTGCATGATTGAAAACATTGTACAACTGAACATTAGTGACAATAACTGTACCACTGGAACCAACGAAACATCTTTTAACAAGTTTTTAATTTTCACACAAAACATAGTGCAATAAACAATATAAACATCTATTTAACGTAAGGCACGCATTTGATGATATACCAGTAACAGCCATATCTCTCTACATTCCCAATACTCCACAAACATCTACCTATTAGAGTTTATTCTCTATAATAATAAGCTAAAATACTGAAGATGTGCGGAGATTCACGCGGAGGTTATATGCAGAGTAAGTCTCCATCTATCACATCCACTACTCCATCTGCTGTGTCTGGTGGTGCTCCACTTCTCTCTTCTGTCGTCTTAACTGCATCTGCAAATATACAATTTGTCTTTCATTCTGATTTCAATTTCAAATGGAGCTCTTGCTGGTAGCTAGCTATAGTAATAGGGCTGTAAAAGTAGCACACACATACATGTAACAAACAGAGCTCTTGTTGGTAGCTAGCTATAGTAACAGGGCTGTAAAACAAGCACACAAATACATGTAACAAACAGAGCTCTTGTTGGTAGCTAGCTATAGTAACAGGGCTGTAAACAAGCACAAAAATACATGTAACAAACAGAGCTCTTGCTGGTAGCTAGCTATAGTAACAGGGCTGTAAAACAAGCACACAAATACATGTAACAAACAGAGCTCTTGCTGGTAGCTAGCTATAGTAACAGGGCTGTAAAACAAGCACACAAATACATGTAACAAACAGAGCTCTTGTTGGTAGCTAGCTATAGTAACAGGGCTGTAAAACAAGCACACAAATACATGTAACAAACAGAGCTCTTGTTGGTAGCTAGCTATAGTAACAGGGCTGTAAAACAAGCACACAAATACATGTAACAAACAGAGCTCTTGTTGGTAGCTAGCTATAGTAACAGGGCTGTAAAACAAGCACACAAATACATGTAACAAACAGAGCTCTTGCTGGTAGCTAGCTATAGTAACAGGGCTGTAAAACAAGCACACAAATACATGTAACAAACAGAGCTCTTGCTGGTAGCTAGCTATAGTAACAGGGCTGTAAAACAAGCACACAAATACATGTAACAAACAGAGCTCTTGCTGGTAGCTAGCTATAGTAACAGGGCTGTAAAACAAGCACACAAATACATGTAACAAACAGAGCTCTTGTTGGTAGCTAGCTATAGTAACAGGGCTGTAAAACAAGCACACAAATACATGTAACAAACAGAGCTCTTGCTGGTAGCTAGCTATAGTAACAGGGCTGTAAAACAAGCACACAAATACATGTAACAAACAGAGCTCTTGCTGGTAGCTAGCTATAGTAACAGGGCTGTAAAACAAGCACACAAATACATGTAACAAACAGAGCTCTTGCTAGTAGCTAGCTATAGTAACAGGGCTGTAAAACAAGCACACAAATACATGTAACAAACAGAGCTCTTGCTGGTAGCTAGCTATAGTAACAGGGCTGTAAAACAAGCACACAAATACATGTAACAAACAGAGCTCTTGCTAGTAGCTAGCTATAGTAACAGGGCTGTAAAACAAGCACACAAATACATGTAATTGGAAGTGAGAATTCAGATAGGATTACTGGGCCCAAGATTATAAAACTTTTCTCAGAACTCAAACGCGAATTCAAGTGATTTGATTGGTTGATTCTGAGATGTACACTCAGCTCAACCAATCAAAAGCTTGAAACTGAGCTTGAGATTGGAGAAAAGTTTTATAACCTCGAGACGAGAATTCTCAGATAATGAAACTGGAAATGAGAATTCAGATGGGATTACAGGAGAATATCCAGGTATTGTATTATTACCTGTAACTTTAGGTGAGAATTCAGGTAGGATTACAGGAGAATATCCAGGTATTGTATTATTACCTGTAACTTTAGGTGAGAATTCAGGTAGGATTACAGGAGAATATCCAGGTATTGTATTATTACCTGTAACTATAGGTGAGAATTCAGGTAGGATTACAGGAGAATATCCAGGTATTGTATTATTACCTGTAACTATAGGTGAGAATTCAGGTAGGATTACAGGAGAATATCCAGGTATTGTATTATTACCTGTAACTATAGGTGAGAATTCAGGTAGGATTACAGGAGAATATCCAGGTATTGTATTATTACCTGTAACTATAGCTTGTTTGTATAGAAAAGTCGTTTCCATCCTTCCTTGTCTGCCAGACATTCTAAATCAGCAGAAACCGGCGTCTCCACCTCACGACGGAAGATAAGTTTCCACACATCATCTGTGTTTGACAACTGTAGAATAAAAGACAACCATAAGTAATTTGTTTCACAACATAACACCAGCTAGGCTAAGAAGATTCACTACCCCCCCCCCCCCTCTAGGGCCAATTATTTTACAAATACAATACTAAAGAATATCAATGTGCATTATTTTTAAAATTACACCCAGTTTCAGAAGTACTGCAATGGTCCACTTGATATGAATACGTTCTGGCAGTTCTGGCTGCTGGTGAAGTTTTGTAATGGTCCACTTGATATGAATACGTTCTGGCAGTTCTGGTTGCTGGTGGAGTTTTGTAATGGTCCACTTGATATGAATAAGTTCTGGCAGTTCTGGTTGCTGGTGGAGTTTTGTAATGGTCCACTTGATATGAATAAGTTCTGGCAGTTCTGGCTGCTGGTGAAGTTTTGTAATGGTCCACTTGATATGAATAAGTTCTGGAAGTTCTGGCTGCTGGTGAAATTTTGTAATGGTCCACTTGATATGAATAAGTTCTGGAAGTTCTGGCTGCTGGTGAAGTTTTGTAATGGTCCACTTGATATGAATACGTTCTGGCAGTTCTGGTTGCTGGTGGAGTTTTGTAATGGTCCACTTGATATGAATAAGTTCTGGCAGTTCTGGTTGCTGGTGGAGTTTTGTAATGGTCCACTTGATATGAATAAGTTCTGGCAGTTCTGGCTGCTGGTGAAGTTTTGTAATGGTCCACTTGATATGAATAAGTTCTGGAAGTTCTGGCTGCTGGTGAAATTTTGTAATGGTCCACTTGATATGAATAAGTTCTGGAAGTTCTGGCTGCTGGTGAAGTTTTGTAATGGTCCACTTGATATGAATACGTTCTGGCAGTTCTGGTTGCTGGTGGAGTTTTGTAATGGTCCACTTGATATGAATAAGTTCTGGCAGTTCTGGTTGCTGGTGGAGTTTTGTAATGGTCCACTTGATATGAATACGTTCTGGCAGTTCTGGTTGCTGATGAAGTTTTGTAAGAATTACAGTTTCACATAGACGAGGGGCTCTGCAGCTCTTCACTTATAGCACACACATGCTGCTGCAACATTTATTTCCTAATCCTACCTATTCACATATACAACCAAGTATGTACTAAAGACAAACACTAAAATTAACGAAGACCACCTCTCTCTAAACACTATGAAGACCACCTCTCTCTCTAAACATTATGAAGACCACCTCTCTCTAAACACTATGAAGACCACCTCTCTCTAAACACTATGAAGACCACCTCTCTCTCTAAACAGTATGAAGACCATCTCTCTCTCTCTCTCTCTAAAACATGACAAAGACCACCTCTCTATAAACAGTATGAAGACCACCTCTCTCTATAAACATTATGAAGATCACCTCTCTCTAAAACATGACAAAGACCACCTCTCTCTAAACATGACCACATCTCTCTCTAAACACTATGAATACCACCTCTCTCTAAACACTACCCAGTTTGGTAACTAAAATATAAGTCAAGCCATTATCAATGCACTTTAACCTCCAATAAAGGCCAGCATTTGCCCTTCTTATTGGTGGCCACTATAGAGAGGCTTGGCCTCTGTATTACCAAACCATAGACCTACTACTGTATTCATATATTTCAATTTATCATATATAGTGGAAATGAAATATGAATATAAATACTGCATGATTAGGTCCATGATAGGGTATACTGCTCTTGGGCTTAAATTAGAGGACAGTTTGGAGGATAATCTCCCTGAGCCACCTTAATTCTCCCTGTTTTGATCTCAGGAAAATGTTGATCTCAGGAAAATGTTATTTCATATACAAGATATAGAGAAGACATGGCCTGAGTCAAAAACATCTACAACGTATACATTAAGCTCCCTATTTGTAGGGTGTAGTTTAAGCACTGAATATCCTTACCGTCCATACTTGCATATAAGGCGATAAAACCTGGGTTTTGGCATGCACTTGCATTATAAGACGGGTTGATAAATGTTTGGCCAGTGCAAGTTGAAGACATGTTCATTGTCAGGGTGCTTTTTTTCTAAAACGTAATTAAGGATGCCATTTAAAACATTTTTTTAGCACTCACTTATAAGACAGGAAGCCACTTTGAGGCAATAATCTGGAGGTAAAAACAACTTGTCTTATTGGCTAGTATGTACGGTATCCGTGTTTATGTTGGGTATTTATGTAATTCTGACTATTTGTGCACCAAACTGAGAGAAAATAGTTCTATTCATATACATCGACAGCTATGCACACAATATGTCTATACCATACCATATATGTGTAGGTCAGGCACACAAAATGTCTATACCATACCATATATGTGTAGGTCAGGCACACAAAATGTCTGTACCATACCATATATGTGTAGGTCAGGCACACAATATGTCTATACCATACCATATATGTGTAGGTCAGGCACACAATATGTCTATACCATACCATATATGTGTAGGTCAGGCACACAAAATGTATGTACCACACCATACATGTGTTAGATCAGATAAGGCACACAATATGTCTATACCATACCATATATGTGTAGGTCAGGCACACAAAATGTCTGTACCATACCATATATGTGTAGGTCAGGCACACAAAATGTCTGTACCATACACTATATATGTAGGTCAGGTAAGGCACACAATATGTCTGTACCATACAATATATATGTAGGTCAGGTAAGGCACACAATAAGTCTGTACCATACCATATATATGCTAGGTCAGGTAAGGCACACACTATGTCTGTACCATACCATATATGTGTAGGTCAGGCACACAAAATGTCTGTACCATACAATATATATGTAGGTCAGGTAAGGCACACAATATGTCTGTACCATACCATATATGTGCTAGGTCAGGTAAGGCACACACTATGTCTGTACCATACCATATATGTGTAGGTCAGGCACCAAAATGTCTGTACAAATATATGTAGGTCAAACACACAATAAGTCTGTACCATACCATATATATGCTAGGTCAGGTAAGGCACACAATATGTCTGTACCATACCATATATGTGTAGGTCAGGCACACAAAATGTCTGTACCATACAATATATATGTAGGTCAGGCACACAATATGTCTTATGTAACAATGTGCTAGGTCAGGTAAGGCACACACTATGTCTGTACCATACCATATATGTGTAGGTCAGGCACACAATGTATGTACCATACCATATATATGCTAGGTCAGGTAAGGCAAACAATATGTCTGTACCATACCATATATATGTAGGTCAGGCACACAAAATGTCTGTACCATACCATATATGTGCTAGGTCAGGTAAGGCACACACTATGTCTGTACCATACCATATATGTGTAGGTCAGGCACACAATGTATGTACCATACCATATATATGCTAGGTCAGGTAAGGCAAACAATATGTCTGTACCATACCATATATATGTAGGTCAGGCACACAAAATGTCTGTACCATACCATATATGTGCTAGGTCAGGTAAGGCACACACTATGTCTGTACCATACCATATATGTGTTAGGTCAGGTGAGGCACGCAATGTCTGTACCATACCATATAGGTCAGGTAAGGCAAACAATATGTCTGTACCATACCATATATATGTAGGTCAGGCACACAAAATGTCTGTACCATACCATATATGTGCTAGGTCAGGTAAGGCACACACTATGTCTGTACCATACCATATATGTGTTAGGTCAGGTGAGGCACGCAATGTCTGTACCATACCATATATCTATCTATCTATCTTCCTATTAGTCAAACCCCTGATGGGGACCTTAGACTTTGACGCGCGTCAACTGACAAGAATGTTAGTAAGAGATGAAATAAAAGATGATAAAAAGAATGATGTGAGGTTGGTTAAAAACAGGTTAAGAACAGGGCAGGTTTATTTAGGGAGAAACATGTTCAATCCGACTTGCAGCCAGACTGAACTGTGGGCCAGACAAGGTGACAATATCTGGGGGCAAAGCATTCCAGTGGACAATGGTTCTTGGAAAGAAGGAATATTTATGGTAGTCAGTCACTGTTTGGATCTGTCGGAATGCTTGCGAATGGGATGTTCTGGAAGATCTTGTATTTGGGGTAAGGTAGTTTTCAGCTTGAATGGCAACTTGGTTATGGAGGATGTTGTGGAACATAACCAATCTTTGGTCGATGCGACGAAGGTCAAGGCGTCTCCAATTTAGGGAGTTCAACATTTCTGTGACACTGGACGTTCGGCCGTAGTCTTGTTTGGCCCAGCGGGCAGCTCTGCGCTGTACAGACTCGAGCTGGTCTATGAGAACTGCCGTATACGGTGACCAAACCGTGGAGCTATACTCAAGCTGGGGCCTTACCAGTGTCTTGTATGCTGTTGATTTTAACCTTTCTGAGTGTACTTTGATGTTTCGTCTTAGAAAACCCAATGTTTGACTTGCGTTTTTGCTGATGTTGTCTATGTGTTTGTTAAAGTTTAAATCACTTGATATTGTTACTCCCAGGTATTTTGCTGAAGAAACAGTTTCTAAGAAGGTATTATGCAGACGATATTTCGTGGATATGACTAGTTTGCGTTTGGTGATCTGAATAACCTGGCACTTTGATGGATTGAATTTCATTTCCCATTTGGATTCCCATTGTTCAAGCTGGTGTAAGTCTTGCTGTAGTAGGCTGGAATGAGAAGAAACAGTCAGAGAAAGATAAAGAGCTGTGTCATCGGCGAAGAGGCGGACTTTAGAGTGTTTGACAAAATCTGGGAGGTCATTGATGTATATGAGAAAGAGGAGTGGTCCGAGGACCGAACCCTGTGGGACACCGGAGGAGACTGGTATGGTACTTGACTTAGAGCCATTGACTACGACGGACTGTGACCTGTTGTCTAGGAAGCTTTTAATCCATGAGAGAGTTTGACCCCTTATGCCATAATAATGTAGCTTATACAGGAGCTTTTCATGGTTGACCATATCAAAGGCTTTTGAGAAGTCAAGGAGTATTAAGTCAACTTGACTTCTCTGGTTTATGGATTTGAGGATGTCGTCTATTAGCATGAGGAGTTGGGTTTGACATGATCTTTTTTCTCGGAAACCATGTTGTAGTTCATAGAAGAGGTTGGCTTGTGTGAAGTGCTTTGTTACGCTAGATGAGACAATGTGTTCCAGTGTTTTGCACAGGATACAGGTAAGAGAGATTGGTCGGTAGTTTGCAGGGTCGGACTTTGTGCCTTTTTTATAAATAGGGGCTACATTTGCCATTTTCCAGATATCAGGTAGGGTACTGGTCTGCAGAGACTTTTTGAAAAGTTCACATAGGATTGGGGCCATTTCTTTGCAGGTGTTTTTGAGTACTATTGGTCTAATTTGGTCTGGTCCTGCAGCCTTATGGGGGGTGAGGTTTTTGAGGAGTTTCTCAACGCCATTAACAGAGATGTCGATATCTGGCATAGGGTCGTGTGAGCTAAACGTTGGGTGTGAGGTCTCTCTACCTGTATCTGCCATATCCTGTACTTTCATTTCAGCCAGGGATTTTAGAGAAACAGGGGACTTGGGGGTGAAGACAGATTGAAATTGTTCATTTAGTATTGTGGCTTTGTCTGTGTCTGCTGTGTGTAGTTTATTGTGCTTTTTAAGAGAGTCTATTCCAACAGAGTCTTGTCTGGAGTGTTTTAGTAGTGAATATAGTTTTTATTGTTTGGCTTGGGTTCAGGTTGTTGTTGTTGTTCATCTGAATTGCTGGTATTTACGTTAAGTATGTCACCTAGATATTTTTGATATTCTATTTTAGTTTGTTTTCTACAGAGGTGTTTTAGTTTAAGATAGTGTTCTTTGTGTGTGGTTTGTTTGCTTTTCTTATATTTCCTGAATGCTTTATCCCGTTTCCTGAATAGGCGTTTTAGTTCAACCTTAATCCAGGGCAATTTGTTTTTAGTGGATGACATTTTGGACGGGATAAAAGTATTGACCCCTTCCTCGATGGAGCTGGAAATGGATTGCCAAAGGTCTGCTACTGAATCACTGATATATTTTTTGGATTTGGAGAGGGATTCATGTAGATTGGTAATATGTGACCGGAGACCATCCCAATCTGCTTTCTTATATAGGTGGATTTTGCGGGGCTTTTGAGTTTTCATTCGGGCGGAGGTATTAATAACAACCAGGACTGCATCATGGTCACTGATACCTGGGATAACTTGGGCTCTGTTTACTCTGGAGGGGTTGTTTGTCAAGAACAGGTCAAGGATATGGTTCCCGCGTGTGGGGTCTTGGACCATTTGTGTGATGTTATTATCAAATAAGATATTAATAAAATCGCGGTAGTGGGATTGCAGCTTACAGTCTGGGGTTGGGGAAATATTGGACCAGTCCATTTTGGGCATATTAAAATCTCCACCAACCCATACGGTTGCACTGGTTTTTGTGGCCATGGAGAGGGATTTATTGAATTCATTAGTACTATGGGGGTCATGTTCTTTGGGCTTATAGTAGGAGCAGACGAGCAGTGGCTTGGAACCTTGGAGTTGTATTTTAACCCATATGTTTTCACAATCGGTGTGAAGGTGGGTGGCTTCTTGTGCTATCAGGGAATTTTTTACTGCAATGAATACCCCTCCCCCAGTCTGCTTCTGCCTATCTCTTCTGAAAGGGGTGTATCCCAGTTCCGGGCTGAAAATCTCGTTATCGTAATGTTTAGGTTTTAACCACGACTCTGTGCCTAATACTATGTCAGGTTGGGTAGACGCAATCATGTTATCATAGTCTAGTTTTTTATCGACTATTGACCTACAATTTATAGTCAATACTTTTAATGGTCGTCTGACTTTATTTTTCGGATTTTGTTTGGGTTTATGTGATGTTTGCTTATTACCTTTTGGTGTTGATGTGACTGGATGAATGTTGTCACTAGTATTTACATGTTCATCAATGCTAGTATCTGTAGTGCTACTGTTGAAGCTGCTGAATCTGTTAGGTGATTCGTATGATTCCAGACTAGCAGAGCTAGGTAGAGTTATGTTCATGTTGTTGCAAGCTATACACTTCCAGGCCCCAATGCGAGAATCATCTCCAAGTCTGTCGCACAAACTGTCGGACATACCCTGACAGTCGGCATGGTACAGTATAAAACAGAACTCACACTGCGCACCCTTAGATGAAGCGGTTACTGGTTGCTCACAGGTACCACAGGGATAAACAGTGGATGTGTCTCCTATGAATTCAGGTACGAGGGTCGGTCCGGGATTTGATTCAATATCTAGGGACATGATCAACAACAATGTGCTGAGGAATAGTACAGTTCTGTACGAACACTTATGCATAGATTTGGGTTTGATAAGCTGTTTTATGGAACAGCATGCGAGAAGCAATTTGGATTTTTGGCAGAGTGATTTTATATCTCTGTAGGCATTCTGGTGGCTGTCACAGGGTGAAACTCTCATAAAACCTAATACGACAAGAGCAAGTGATATTGGGTACACCAACATGTCTGTATCTTTACATGGGAACGCCAACTAGGCAAAAATATTACCTGTATTGCTGTTCAAATTCTTTACAGGAAGTGGAAAATTTAGACCGGAAGTCAGTGGACAAATACGACCTTGACCTTCTGGAAATGATTAGTTACCACTAAAAACCGTTATTTTAGGTTAGAACAGACCAAACTTTACAGATTATGAATGACAAGATCTTCCTATCTCTTTTCTTTCAACAATGGATGGATCTCACCTAGTTCAACCTTCGGAAATAAGTAGAAAAAGAAGATTTTCTGAGATGAGAGATTAGCGATGTCAATATGTAGGTCAGGTAAGGCACACAATATGTCTGTACCATACCATATATGTGTTAGGTCAGGTAAGGCACACAATATGTCTGTACCATACCATATATGTGTTAGGTCAGGTAAGGCACACAATATGTCTGTACCATACCATATATGTGTTAGGTCAGGTAAGGCACACAATATGTCTGTACCATACCATATGTGTTAGGTCAGGTGAGGCACTCAATGTCTGTACCATACCATATATGTGTTAGGTCAGGTGAGCTAAAATGATATTCATACATGCTTTAATCTCCGGCAAGTTGTTCCAAGTTTCATTATATCTTCCAAGTCAAGATTGAGGAGAATCTTCTTCAGGCAGTCATCTGGAAGACGCATCAAGTAATCAATTTGACCTTCAGCAAATCGTTTCAGATAGTTCAGTGTATTGTCCCCAGCCACTCTCTGTATTTCACCTGGAACGTGAGACATCAGGTATATCATTAAAGTCATATTCCTTATGAAATAATCGATATGGAGCTACAGAGAAAGCAGAACAATAATGACTAACATAGTCATAGACGAAGATATAAGATAGTCGTAGATATGGAGCTGTGAAGAATGGCGACCGAAACAAGACTATCATAGTCATAGACGAAGATATAAGATAGTCGTAGATATGGAGCTGTGAAGAATGGCGACCGAAACAAGACTATCATAGTCATAGACGTATATATAAGATAGTCGTAGATATGGAGCTGTGAAGAATGGCGACTGAAACAAGACTATCATAGTCATAGACGTATATATAAGATAGTCGTAGATATGGAGCTGTGAAGAATGGCGACTGAAACAAGACTATCATAGTCAAACTAAGATTATATATTATTCACTGTTCAAGTACATTATAAATGTTAAAATTGATGGATTTCATTAACGCAAACCTCGAGTAATACTGGTTTGGTAACGAATACAATTGTATGATATAAATGTTTTTCGAAATTGAAACATTCAATTTCAACAGGAATGTGGCATTATTAATACACTAAATTACAGTATACTCTGCGATAAATCAACCTTATTTGCCGGCTAAATGATTATATTGTTCTAAAATTGTACATTGACTTATATTATGGTCGAATACAAATAATACAAAAATATATTGATATTATCAAATAATTTTTGATTTATTATGATTTGGTGATTTTATAATTACATACCGGTATATTACATTGACCTTTGTTGATCAAAACTACTTTGACCGGTAAGTGTTATTATGCAAAGGAATGGACATTTTCTGAAACAGTTTAAATTGACGTACGAGTTTTTTGTATTATTTAAGTTTATTTAACGTCGCTACCGATTTCCCATTTCAGCGACAGGCAGTTTACCTAACAACACCTTTCCTGGGCAGGCTCAAGCGGTTAACCAATACTTGGTGCACCAATCTCCGTAAGAAACTGGCAACTTTTTTATTTAAATGAGACACGGTCTGAGTGGGGCTCGAACCCGTGACCATCAGAGATGATAGGTTACAGTGGTATACAAGTCAGCGACCGTAACCACTCGACCACGGAGGCATGCTATGCGTGAGTACATGTAAAATACATGTTTTATACACCAAAGGAAACAATCATCTTAGAATTAGATTTTGGAGAGGAATTAATATAAGTTTTCTGAAAACTTGTTTTCCAATCCAAACCATTCACAATTTATGTAATTTGTAACATTGTTTGTGTTATACATGTAAATTTATTGGAATAAATACTGTTTAAACCAATCATCTTAGAAGAGAGGTCAACATAATTATGCACAACATAGAGTGGTGCAACCTATGCTCGGTGTATTCCTATGCTCGGCGTATTCCTATGCTCAGCGTATTTTTTCCATTTACATCCGTATTTAAAATATTTAAATAGTTTTAACATATTTTCATTGACAGAGGTGAAGCATGGTTCAATAGCATTCCGTTGTGTGTACCGGTAGCCTAATGCAACTGTCACCTGACTGGTTAGTTTATACAAATTTATTTTAGCTCGATTGCGAAACAAGTTATTTCAACTTATATAAATCATTCTCGAGACCTCATTCCTGATGGAATCAATCGCCACGAGGGAGAGAGAAGAGGCAACGTGGAATTTAAATGCCTTGCCTAAGGGCACAATCATAACGGCTCCAGCTTGTTGGGAAATTTTTTTCAACCGAAATGATGCGGTTTATGAGCATTTCAGGTAGCTATTCGGATTGGAATAAAATGTACAAATAACCAGAAAAAAAGTTTCTTATGAGTTGTAATATTGTTAGTTATTGATGTTAATAAGTCAAAATAATATATTCAGCATTTACCCATGCATAAATTAAAAAAATCATGTGCCCTAAAGTATCTAGTTCCCCATGGAAACAGGTGCTGTTGTGATAGCTGTATTGAGGCGCATGGTCACGTAATGAAGCTAAACTTTTCAACAACAATTTTTTTTGAAAGTTGTGTTCACGACTTACCGTAAGAAAATAATAATATACGGCGAGTGCATTTAACTTTTTTTATAGGCCATGATTTGTAGGATTTATGCCGAGCATAGGTTCCACTACTCTATATTGGATGTATTGCCATGCATGCACATGTCCGCTTAATCCTATTTACAGAACAACCTGTGTTAAAGGTAACCTCCAATTAAAGATCACCTACAAATAAAGACAACCATTTTGATCTCCCATGAAGCCGTTATTAACCCTTAACCTGCCGAATAAATTGGACAGAAAATGCAAACAACATATCTCCAAATCAGCCGCTGCATAACGCCATGTCTGATCAGGATCTATGTTGTTTGCTACCGGTTTCAGACAAGTGTTTTAGCTCCACTATCCACAAACAGCATAGAGCCTCATCAGACGGAATGTTCTATGCCATCTGATCTGGCTCTATGCTGCTTGCAAAAGTGACTTCAGTTGTGATTGGCAGGTTACAGGTTAATACATATAAATAAACAAACTATATTGAGGTTTATGCAATCATTGGTTAACCTCGCCCAAACCACAACCAACATCACCAACACGGCCATTTTGAATGCCTTCCCATTGGTTCTGGTCATCAACACCCCATAGAACGTCAGCAGTTTTTATCATTCTCAACTTTTGTATAAAGAGACAATGTTAGATGTACAGAGATTCTTTTACTTGTCTGTTGCCAGGTAAATATTTGTTAATTGGGAATATACTCTATGAAGAGTGCCATAATCACTGTTGATGATGCTGCTGCTACTGATGATGAGAAGTCATTTAAATGCAATTGTTGACGTACTCAGCATGTGCAGGTATCCGGTAGACAGTTGTAAAATGCAACATTTATTGGGTATACCTTCATTATTTACTCAGAGATTACGGGATATTTTGCTTCATAATTTTATATTTGTTTCGTATGCCTCAAATATTTGTTGTAATCAGAGATTGCAGGATGCCTTTAGCTGTGTTTCGTAGGCCTCAAATATATACTCAGGAATAAATACTTTACCTTCGCTGTGCTCACCTCAAATATTTTGTTTGTTTGTTTTGCGGTTTTAAAGTCGCACCAACAGCTTCTTTCATATGGCGCGCACCTTGGAGCAGTATTTCATGCACCGACACGCACCATGTGGCGTGCACTTTGGAGCAGTATTTCATGCACCGACACGCACCATGTGGTGTGCACTTTGGAGCAGTATTTCATGCACCGACATGCACCATATGGCGTGCACCTTGGAGCAGTATTTCATGCACCGACACGCACCATGTGGCACGCACCTTGGAGCAGTATTTCATGCACCGACATGCACCATGTGGCGCGCACCTTGGAGCAGTATTTCATGCACCGACATGCACCATATGGTGCACACCTTGGAACAGTATTTCATGCACCGACATGCACCATATGGTGCACACCTTGGAACAGTATTTCATGCACCGACATGCACCATGTGGTGCACACTTGGAGCAGTATTTCATGCACCGACATGCACCTTGGAACAGTATTTCATGCACCGACACGCACCTTGGAACAGTATTTCATGCACCGACACCACCTTGGAGCAGTATTTCATGCACCGACACGCACATTGGAACAGTATTTCATGCACCGACACGCACATTGGAACAGTATTTCATGCACCGACACGCACCATATGGTGCACACCTTGGAGCAGTATTTCATGCACCGACACGCACTTGGAACAGTATTTCATGCACCGCACGCACCTTGGAGCAGTTTTCATGCACGACACCACCTTGGAACAGTATTTCATGCACCGACACGCACCATGTGGTGACACCTGGAGCAGTATTTCATGCACCGACACGCACCATGTGGTGCACACCTTGGAGCAGTATTTCATGCACCGACACGCACCTTGGAACAGTATTTCATGCACCGACACGCACTTGGAACAGTATTTCATGCACCGACACGCACCATGTGGTGCACACCTTGGAGCAGTATTTCATGCACCGACACGCACCATGTGGTGCGCACCTGGAGCAGTATTTCATGCACCGACATGCACCATATGCTGCACACCTTGGAGCAGTATTTCATGCACCGACACGCACCATGTGGCACGCACCTTGGAACATTATTTCATGCACTGACACGCACCATGTGGCGCGCACCTTGGAGCAGTATTTCATGCACCGACACACACCTTGGAACAGTATTTCATGCACCGACACGCACCATGTGGTGCACACCTTGGAGCAGTATTTCATGCACCGACATGCACCATGTGGCGCGCACCTTGGAACAGTATTTCATGCACCGACACACACCTTGGAACAGTATTTCATGCACCGACATGCACCATGTGGTGCACACCTTGGAGCAGTATTTCATGCACCGACACGCACCTTGGAACAGTATTTCATGCACCGACACGCACCATATGGTGCACACCTTGGAGCAGTATTTCATGCACCGACACGCACCATGTGGTGCGCACCTTGGAACAGTATTTCATGCACCGACACGCACCATATGTTGCACACCTTGGAACAGTATTTCATGCACCGACACGCACCATGTGGTGCACACCTTGGAGCAGTATTTCATGCACCGACACGCACCATGTGGTGCACACCTTGGAGCAGTATTTCATGCACCGACACGCACCTTGGAACAGTATTTCATGCACCGACACGCACCTTGGAACAGTATTTCATGCACCGACATGCACCATGTGGTGCACACCTTGGAGCAGTATTTCATGCACCGACACGCACCATGTGGTGCGCACCTGGAGCAGTATTTCATGCACCGACATGCACCATATGCTGCACACCTTGGAGCAGTATTTCATGCACCGACACGCACCATGTGGCACGCACCTTGGAACATTATTTCATGCACTGACACGCACCATGTGGCGCGCACCTTGGAGCAGTATTTCATGCACCGACACACACCTTGGAACAGTATTTCATGGACCGACACGCACCATGTGGTGCACACCTTGGAGAAGTATTTCATGCACCGACATGCACCATGTGGCGCGCACCTTGGAACAGTATTTCATGCACCGACACACACCTTGGAACAGTATTTCATGCACCGACATGCACCATGTGGTGCACACCTTGGAGCAGTATTTCATGCACCGACACGCACCTTGGAACAGTATTTCATGCACCGACACGCACCATATGGTGCACACCTTGGAGCAGTATTTCATGCACCGACACGCACCATGTGGTGCGCACCTTGGAACAGTATTTCATGCACCGACATGCACCATATGTTGCACACCTTGGAACAGTATTTCATGCACCGACACGCACCATGTGGTGCACACCTTGGAGCAGTATTTCATGCACCGACATGCACCATGTGGCGCGCACCTTGGAACAGTATTTCATGCACCGACACGCACCTTGGAACAGTATTTCATGCACCGACACGCACCATATGGTGCACACCTTGGAGCAGTATTTCATGCACCGACACGCACCACATGTTGCACACCTTGAAACAGTATTTCATGCACCGACACACACCATATGTTGCACACCTTGAAACAGTATTTCATGCACCGACACGCACCATATGGTGCACACCTTGGAGCAGTATTTCATGCACTGACACGCACCATGTGGTGCACACCTTGAAGCAGTATTTCATGCACCGACACGCACCTTGGAACAGTATTTCATGCACCGACATGCACCATATGGCACGCACCTTGGAGCAGTATTTCATGCACCGACACGCACATTGGAACAGTATTTCATGCACCGACACGCACATTGGAACAGTATTTCATGCACCGACACGCACCATGTGGTGCACACCTTGGAACAGTATTTCATGCACCGACATGCACATTGGAACAGTATTTCATGCACCGACACGCACCATATGGTGCACACCTTGGAGCAGTATTTCATGCACCGACATGCACATTGGAACAGTATTTCATGCACCGACACGCACCATATGGTGCACACCTTGGAACAGTATTTCATGCACCGACACGCACATTGGAACAGTATTTCATGCACCGACACGCACATTGGAACAGTATTTCATGCACCGACACGCACCATATGGTGCACACCTTGGAGCAGTATTTCATGCACCGATACGCACCATGTGGTGCACACCTTGGAGCAGTAGTTCATGCACCGACACGCACCATGTGGTGCACACCTTGGAGCAGTATTTCATGCACCGACACGCACCACGTGGTGTGCACATTGGAACAGTATTTCATGCACCGACACGCACATTGGAACAGTATTTCATGCACCAACATGCACCATATGGTGCACACCTTGGAGCAGTATTTCATGCACCGACACGCACATTGGAACAGTATTTCATGCACCGACACGCACCATGTGGCGCGCACCTTGGAGCAGTATGTCATGCACCGACATGCACCATGTGGCGCGCACCTTGGAGCAGTATTTCATGCGACGACACGCACATTGGAACAGTATTTCATGCACCGACACGCACCATATGGTGCACACCTTGGAGCAGTATTTCATGCGCCGACACGCACCATATGGTGCACACCTTGGAGCAGTATTTCATGCACCGACACGCACATTGGAACAGTATTTCATGCACCGACACGCACCATGTGGTGCACACCTTGGAGCAGTATTTCATGCGCCGACACGCACATTGGAACAGTATTTCATGCACCGACACGCACCATATGGTGCACACCTTGCAGCAGTATTTCATGCACCGACACGCACCATGTGGCACGCACCTTGGAACATTATTTCATGCACTGACACGCACCATGTGGCGCGCACCTTGGAGCAGTATTTCATGCACCGACACACACCTTGGAACAGTATTTCATGCACCGGCACGCACCATGTGGTGCACACCTTGGAGCAGTATTTCATGCACCGACATGCACCATGTGGCGCGCACCTTGGAACAGTATTTCATGCACCGACACACACCTTGGAACAGTATTTCATGCACCGACATGCACCATGTGGTGCACACCTTGGAGCAGTATTTCATGCACCGACACGCACCATGTGGTGCGCACCTTGGAACAGTATTTCATGCACCGACACGCACCATATGTTGCACACCTTGGAACAGTATTTCATGCACCGACACGCACCATGTGGTGCACACCTTGGAGCAGTATTTCATGCACCGACACGCACCATGTGGTGCACACCTTGGAGCAGTATTTCATGCACCGACACGCACCTTGGAACAGTATTTCATGCACCGACACGCACCTTGGAACAGTATTTCATGCACCGATATGCACCATGTGGTGCACACCTTGGAGCAGTATTTCATGCACCGACACGCACCATGTGGTGCGCACCTGGAGCAGTATTTCATGCACCGACACGCACCATGTGGCACGCACCTTGGAACATTATTTCATGCACTGACACGCACCATGTGGCGCGCACCTTGGAGCAGTATTTCATGCACCGACACACACCTTGGAACAGTATTTCATGGACCGACACGCACCATGTGGTGCACACCTTGGAGCAGTATTTCATGCACCGACATGCACCATGTGGCGCGCACCTTGGAACAGTATTTCATGCACCGACACACACCTTGGAACAGTATTTCATGCACCGACATGCACCATGTGGTGCACACCTTGGAGCAGTATTTCATGCACCGACACGCACCTTGGAACAGTATTTCATGCACCGACACGCACCATATGGTGCACACCTTGGAGCAGTATTTCATGCACCGACACGCACCATGTGGTGCACACCTTGGAGCAGTATTTCATGCACCGACATGCACCATGTGGCGCGCACCTTGGAACAGTATTTCATGCACCGACACGCACCTTGGAACAGTATTTCATGCACCGACACGCACCATATGGTGCACACCTTGGAGCAGTATTTCATGCACCGACACGCACCATGTGGTGCGCACCTTGGAACAGTATTTCATGCACCGACACGCACCATATGTTGCACACCTTGAAACAGTATTTCATGCACCGACACGCACCATATGGTGCACACCTTGCAGCAGTATTTCATGCACTGACACGCACCATGTGGTGCACACCTTGAAGCAGTATTTCATGCATCGACACGCACCTTGGAACAGTATTTCATGCACCGACATGCACCATATGGCACGCACCTTGGAGCAGTATTTCATGCACCGACATGCACATTGGAACAGTATTTCATGCACCGACACGCACATTGGAACAGTATTTCATGCACCGACACGCACCATGTGGTGCACACCTTGGAACAGTATTTCATGCACCGACATGCACATTGGAACAGTATTTCATGCACCGACACGCACCATATGGTGCACACCTTGGAGCAGTATTTCATGCACCGACATGCACATTGGAACAGTATTTCATGCACCGACACGCACCATATGGTGCACACCTTGGAACAGTATTTCATGCACCGACACGCACATTGGAACAGTATTTCATGCACCGACACGCACATTGGAACAGTATTTCATGCACCGACACGCACCATATGGTGCACACCTTGGAGCAGTATTTCATGCACCGATACGCACCATGTGGTGCACACCTTGGAGCAGTAGTTCATGCACCGACACGCACCATGTGGTGCACACCTTGAAGCAGTATTTCATGCACCGACACGCACATTGGAACAGTATTTCATGCACCAACATGCACCAACATGCACCATATGGTGCACACCTTGGAGCAGTATTTCATGCACCGACACGCACATTGGAACAGTATTTCATGCACCGACACGCACCATGTGGCGCGCACCTTGGAGCAGTATGTCATGCACCGACATGCACCATGTGGCGCGCACCTTGGAGCAGTATTTCATGCGACGACACGCACATTGGAACAGTATTTCATGCACCGACACGCACCATATGGTGCACACCTTGGAGCAGTATTTCATGCGCCGACACGCACCATATGGTGCACACCTTGGAGCAGTATTTCATGCACCGACACGCACATTGGAACAGTATTTCATGCACCGACACGCACCATGTGGTGCACACCTTGGAGCAGTATTTCATGCGCCGACACGCACATTGGAACAGTATTTCATGCACCGACACGCACCATATAGTGCACACCTTGCAGCAGTATTTCATGCACCGACACGCACATTGGAACAGTATTTCATGCACCGACATGCACATTGGAACAGTATTTCATGCACCGACACGCACCATATGGTGCACACTTTGGAGCATTATTTCATGCACCAACACGCACCATGTGGTGCACACCTTGGAGCAGTATTTCATGCACCGACACGCACATTGGAACAGTATTTCATGCACCGACATGCACATTGGAACAGTATTTCATGCACCGACACGCACCATATGGTGCACACCTTGGAGCAGTATTTCATGCACCGATACGCACCATGTGGTGCACACCTTGGAGCAGTAGTTCATGCACCGACACGCACCATGTGGTGCACACCTTGAAGCAGTATTTCATGCACCGACACGCACCATGTGGTGCGCACATTGGAACAGTATTTCATGCACCGACACGCACATTGGAACAGTATTTCATGCACCAACATGCACCATATGGTGCACACCTTGGAGCAGTATTTCATACGACGACACGCACATTGGAACAGTATTTCATGCACCGACACGCACCATATGGTGCACACCTTGGAGCAGTATTTCATGCGCCGACACGCACCATATGGTGCACACCTTGGAGCAGTATTTCATGCACCGACACGCACATTGGAACAGTATTTCATGCACCGACACGCACCATGTGGTGCACACCTTGGAGCAGTATTTCATGCGCCGACACGCACATTGGAACAGTATTTCATGCACCGACACGCACCATATGGTGCACACCTTGCAGCAGTATTTCATGCACCGACACGCACATTGGAACAGTATTTCATGCACCGACACGCACATTGGAACAGTATTTCATGCACCGACACGCACCATATGGTGCACACTTTGGAGCATTATTTCATGCACCGACACGCACCATGTGGTGCACACCTTGGAGCAGTATTTCATGCACCGACACGCACCATGTGGTGTGCACATTGGAGCAGTATTTCATGCACCGACACGCACCATGTGGTGCACACCTTGGAGCAGTATTTCATGCACCGACACGCACCATATGGTGCACACTTTGGAGCATTATTTCATGCACCGACATGCACCATATGGTGCACACCTTGGAGCAGTATTTCATGCACCGACACGCACCATGTGGTGCACACCTTGGAGCAGTATTTCATGCACCGACACGCACCATGTGGTGCGCACATGGAGCAGTATTTCATGCACCGACACGCACCATGTGGTGCACACCTTGGAGCAGTATTTCATGCACCGACACGCACCATATGGTGCACACCTTGGAGCAGTATTTCATGCACCGACACGCACCATGTGGTGCGCACATTGGAGCAGTATTTCATGCACCGACACGCACCATGTGGTGCACACCTTGGAGCAGTATTTCATGCACCAACACGCACCATGTGGTGCACACCTTGGAGCAGTATTTCATGCACCGACACGCACCATGTGGTGCACACGTTGGAGCAGTATTTCATGCACCGACATGCACATTGGAGCAGTATTTCATGCACCGACACGCACCTTGTGGTGCACACCTTGGGGAACAGTATTTCATGCACCGACACGCACCATGTGGCATGCACCTTGGAGCAGTATTTCATGCACCGACACACACCTTGGAACAGTATTTCATGCACCGACACGCACATTGGAACAGTATTTCATGCACCGACACGCACCTTGTGGTGCACACCTTGGAACAGTATTTCATGCACCGACACGCACCTTGGAACAGTATTTCATGTACCGACACGCACATTGGATCAGTATTTCATGCACCGACACGCACCTTGTGGTGCACACCTTGGAACAGTATTTCATGCACCGACACGCACCTTGGAACAGTATTTCATGCACCGACACGCACATTCGAACAGTATTTCATGCACCGACATGCACCATATGGTGCACACCTTGGAAAAGTATTTCATGCACCGACACGCACCTTGGAACAGTATTTCATGCACCGACATGCACCATGTGGCATGCACATTGGAACAGTATTTCATGCACTGACATGCACCATGTGGCGCGCACCTTGGAGCAGTATTTCATGCACCGACACACACCTTGGAACAGTATTTCATGCACCGACACGCACATTGGAACAGTATTTCATGCACCGACATGCACCATGTGGCGCGCACCTTGGAACAGTATTTCATGCACCGACATGCACCATGTGGCGCGCACCTTGGAGCCGTATTTCATGCACCGACACACACCTTGGAACAGTATTTCATGCACCGACACGCACATTGGAACAGTATTTCATGCACCGACACGCACCTTGTGGTGCACACCTTGGAACAGTATTTCATGCACCGACACGCACCTTGGAACAGTATGTCATGCACCGACACGCACCATGTGGCACGCACCTTGGAGCAGTATTTCATGCACCGACACGCACCATGTGGTGCGCACCTTGGAGCAGTATTTCATGCACCGACACGCACCATATGTTGCACACCTTGGAGCAGTATTTCATGCACCGACATGCACCATGTGGCATGCACCTTGGAGCAGTATTTCATGCACTGACACGCACCATGTGGCGCGCACCTTGGAGCAGTATTTCATGCACTGACACGCACCATGTGGCGCGCACCTTGGAACAGTATTTCATGCACTGACACGCACCATGTGGCGCGCACCTTGGAACAGTATTTCATGCACCGACACGCACCATGTGGCGCACACCTTGGAACAGTATTTCATGCACCGACACGCACCATGTGGCGCGCACCTTGGAACAGTATTTCATGCACCGACACGCACCTTGGAACAGTATTTCATGCACCGACACGCACCATGTGCTGCACACCTTGGAGCAGTATTTCATGCACTGACACGCACCATGTGGCGCGCACCTTGGAGCAGTATTTCATGCACTGACATGCACCATGTGGCGCGCACTTGGAGCAGTATTTCATGCACCGACATGCACAATGTGGCACGCACCTTGGAACAGTATTTCATGCACCGACATGCACCATGTGGCACGCACCTTGGAACAGTATTTCATGCACTGACACGCACCATGTGGCACGCACCTTGGAACAGTATTTCATGCAACGACATGCACCATGTGGCGCGCACCTTGGAACAGTATTTCATGCACCGACACGCACCATGTGGCGCGCACCTTGGAACAGTATTTCATGCACCGACACGCACCTTGGAACAGTATTTCATGCACCGACATGCACCTTGTGGTGCACACCTTGGAGCAGTATTTCATGCACCGACACGCACCATGTGGCGCGCACCTTGGAACAGTATTTCATGCACCGACACGCACCATGTGGCGCGCACCTTGGAACAGTATTTCATGCACCGACACGCACCTTGGAACAGTATTTCATGCACCGACATGCACCTTGTGGTGCACACCTTGGAGCAGTATTTCATGCACCGACACGCACCATGTGGGCGCACCTTGGAACAGTATTTCATGCACCGACACGCACCATGTGGCGCGCACCTTGGAACAGTATTTCATGCACCGACATGCTCAATGTGGTGCACACCTTGGAACAGTATTTCATGCACCGACACGCACCATGTGGTGCACACCTTGGAACAGTATTTCATGCACCGACACGCACCTTGGAACAGTATTTCATGCACCGACACGCACCTTGTGGTGCACACCTTGGAGCAGTATTTCATGCACCGACACGCACCATGTGGCGCGCACCTTGGAACAGTATTTCATGCACCGACATGCACCATGTGGCGCGCACCTTGGAACAGTATTTCATGCACCGACATGCACAATGTGGTGCACACCTTGGAACAGTATTTCATGCACCGACACGCACCATGTGGTGCACACTTTGGAACAGTATTTCATGCACCGACATGCACCATGTGGTGCACACCTTGGAGCAGTATTTCATGCACCGACATGCACCATGTGGTGCACACCTTGGAACAGTATTTCATGCACCGACACGCACCATGGTATCCTACACAAGCCAGCTGGCCGAATGACATCAAATATTTACTTGAATGTTAGAAGATACTTTGGTGCAGTTACCAAACAAGTGATTCACAACATTATAACTTACACCACTAGAACTGGATAGTCCAAAGCTTGAAAATAATAAGTATATCTATGTAAATATTTAATGTGTTCACTATTGTTACACCTCTAGAACAGAATACATAAACAGAATATGAAAATTGAGTAAGTAAATGTAAATGCCGACTATACATTATGGTGAATAGTGAGGAATCCATCGTTGAACTGTTTCCAGTACACCATTTGGAAATTCATCAATCAGAGTATTATACATTCATACAGAGCACATTGTACATACATATTATACATTCATACAGAGTACATTGTACATACATATTATACATTCATACAGAGCACATTGTACATACATATTATACATTCATACAGAGTACATTGTACATACATATTATACATTCATACAGAGCACATTGTACATACATATTATACATTCATACAGAGTACATTGTACATACATATTATACATTCATACAGAGCACATTGTACATACATATTATACATTCATACAGAGTACATTGTACATACATATTATACATTCATACAGAGCACATTGTACATACATATTATACATTCATACAGAGTACA